>JABWIB010002853.1:30564-43016 GCA_016617825.1 Platyplectrum ornatum | reverse complement strand
GTGACCATCCCGGTGTTCTGTCTGCTTACCAGTTTATCCCGATAAGGGATCTAAATTGTATATAATTAGTTTTTTAAAGATACATTTAAATTTCCAATGGTCAGCATGACAAGGGGTGGGAGTAGGTGCCAAAGTGGGCAGGGCTTGGGGTGGANGAAGGAAAGGATTTTGGTGGGACCAGGGAGGGACTTCTTTGTTCTGTTTTCAGGCCTCCCAAATTTAGGGGAGGTATGAAGCCAAATGATGATATTTAAGATAATTTTACCAATTAACATGGTAAAAAATTTCTGTGATTTTAGAAATGGGAAACCTGAGCTCTATAAAAATATATATGAAATAGCTATGTATTTATTACCTTTTACAATCTCTAGTATTAATCACTATTCTGTTGGTAATTCATTTTTGTAAACATATTAATTATATCATGTTAATATGACATATTTGTCTGCAGCCAACTTTACTGTCTTCTCCCCGACTACGTTTTACATCATTGTAAATACAAATTTTGGTCTTCATCTGGACATCCAGATTAGTCCTGTAATGCAAGTGTACATCATTGTAAGCGACGATTACTTTGGCAAAACATGTGGTAAGTTTTCTATGTCATTAGAATATGTTCTTTTTCATTAAATATTGTCTACTTGTAGGGAAAAGGGAAAGTGAAATCTAGAATAGCGCATCTCATGCTTTATGTTATGTCTACCACTTTCAAATGAGAAAATCAGGTCGTCAATACAATTCTATCATAATTGCCCTCTCTTTAATTGCTTTCTTGACCTACATCCCTCTTTCTACCTTGTTATGTTCTTACTATTAACAGATAGGACCAGATCCAGACTTACATACTATTGAACTTACGAGCATAAAGCCTTACTTGCTTTGCTTTCTGCCCCCCCCCCCATCAAATTTAAAAGTAATTGATATTAGACAACTCAATCTGANGTTCTCCTAAAAATGAAATGATAAAAATGCCCCTTAAGCCTCTTTAATTCTAGATTACAGTAAGTCTGGGTTTGCACTCAATTATGGGAAGTTTATGGGTATTTTATATGATCAAACATACAATATTAAAATAAATGTAGAACACTACTACAGTAGACTGTAGACGATTAAACATAACATAAGCCAACTCATTTACAAACTGTTACTGATCACTTCTTATGTTTCTAACATTCAGGTTTATGTGGAAATTTTAACGATAAACAGTTTGATGACTATATTACACCCAATGGAATGTCAGCTCAAAGTTTGAACAGCTTTGTAAACTCCTGGCGCAGTGACCAAACTTGCCCGAAAGTCCCAACACAGGTCATCGATACTTGCTCCATCAATATTCAAAAAGGTAAAACAAAAATAGCATATTAAATTATACTTATAGCATTTACATATGGACATAAACAATATTAATATACATGAAATCAAAGTTATTGTGAAATCAAAGTTATCGTGACTTGGAAAAGCCCTTAATAAATGGAGTACTTTTTTACAATACAGAATCCTATGCATCACTATGGTGTTCCCAACTAAATTCAAGGAAGAGTGTTTTCGCGGCTTGTCATTCTGTAGTTAATCCATCAACCTACTATCAGGTACAGTCATTTTATTATTACATTTATAAACGTAAATGGGAAAGGAGTTCTTAAAGAAATGTAACAAATATGAATGAGCATCCATTAAAATATATGTCCAGGTTTAGTTTATAAGTAATAAGTAAATAGGTATATTGTTAATCAATTGCATTCAGGGCTGCGGAGAGGGAGGGAAAGGGTGCACTATTTACCTGGGCCCAGGCTGCCAGGGGGGCCAGGCTTAAGATTTACGACTCCTGTTGCTTTTTTTTTTATTTCTATGCATAGCAGGGAGGCCCCCTTTGTAGTGCTAACCAGCCTGTCACAGAAAGACACAGTACGTGGTAGGCTCTCTATAAGATCATGAAAGTGCTGTTGAACCTGTGACAGGCTCAGCCAGTTCTTTACGATATTTATTAGTGGATATGGAGAGCCTGTCACACACTGTGTCTTACCATGACAGGATGACAGACTACTGGCTTTGCCTGTGCTATATAGCCACATTTGTCACAATTTTATATTTCATTCTACCCAGGGTTTCAACTCTCCTGGTATAACCTGGAGACTCACAGATTTTGGAGCACTTATCCTGAAAGTGTCTGCAAATCTCCTGGGACTCCAGCTTAGACAGTGATTTCAAGTAAATCACTGCTCAGTCCCACTTGTTAGTATGAATAAATAAACATTTTGTAGCGCATGCAGATGTTACTTACCCGTGTAAACATTTACCTTTTTATGTTTGTAGAAATGCTTGTATGATACTTGCTTGTGCAAGAATTCTGAAGATTGCTTATGTACAGTAATTTCCAGCTATGTCCGAGCTTGTGCAAATCGTGGAGTCATTATTGATGACTGGAGAACCAACGATTTGTGTGGTGAGTACTACAAGTTGCTGGAGTACAGAAGGTGTCTCCTTTTTAGTTCTTTTAGGCAAAGTATAACTCTTTCTACTTTTTTCTCATAGACAAATATACAAATCAATGTCCCGATACCATGATATACCAGGATCAAATCAGCACATGCCAGCCCTCTTGCAAGTCCCTAAGTCAATCAGATAAATCATGTCATTTGAATTTCACCTCGATTGATGGTTGTGTCTGTAAGCCAGGGTTTTACAGGACTGAACATGACATATGTGTGCCACAAAAAAGTTGCCCATGTTACCACTTAGGTGTGTTCCACAGTCCAGGAGAAAAGGTGCACAAGGGTGGTATAGAATGGTATGTATTTTGTTTTAGACTGAATATTTGTTTTAGGCTCTTTTGTGATATAATTCTCAATGCTGAATAGAACTTGTTGGTTGTACACACACAGGTGGGAGTCTAGGGTCCCTATTTACTAAACTGCAAGGGCGGAAAAGTGGAGCTGTTGCCTGTAGCAACCAATATTATTCTACCCCTCTCATTTTCCTGTTGCATACTAGTGGATTTGTTGCTGCGGGCAACTTCTCCACTCTTCCATTCCTACAGTTCAGTAATTCTAACTAAGCAGGGAGATTGCAGGGAGAATGATAATAATAAAATTTAACTAAGATTGAATCTGATTGGTTGCTACGGGCAACATCCCCACTTTTCAATTTCAATTTAGGCCCAGGTGTGCATTAATAGCATATGATATACAGTATCAGTGGTTCTCAACCTTTTTGGGCATGCACCAGTTACCAGTTAGAATCAGATTAAGTACCACTTTACATATAATGCAGATACAGACCCACCCACTACTGATATATATTTATTTATTTAGTTAGGGATTTGTTTTAGATATTTTTTCACTGATTGAACAATATGTTCTAAATATTCCACTCAAGATATTTTATGAGGTCCTGTTTGGTATTACCCCTGGTTAAAATACAAGCATGGCTGTTACCTCCTGTTGACGGATTACTTTAAGAGAGAGGTCCATATACCACCAATGGTACTAGTACTACTGGTTGAGAACCTCTGTGTTACATAAAAATAAGAATATATTAAAAAATTTTTATTAAATTAAATATGCTAGCAAAAGTGACTAAAGATGGATCTGAACTTGGGAGGTAGAACATGTTTCAGGGAGTCCTTTATAATAGCCTCTTTTAGAAGCTTGCAGTGTTCATTCATATTTCTGGCTATTTTTCTATTACACTAAACTATGTAAATAATAAATTCTAGTTAATTTAAAACAAAGCACCATGGAGCAGATTTGCTCTCTGTGCAGTGCTGGCGTGCGAGAAAGGGGAGTGACAGCGGCTGTTAGCGCTTACACTACTAGCCTTACGTCTTCCTCTTCTGCATGAATGAGCCCAAACCCTGCCCAAATCTCTTAAATTATTTAGTGGGAGAGGGGGACAGGTCCAGCCCAGGAGATGGATCCCCTGGTTAATGGAACGATGTCTAATACGCCAGGGTTTCCACATTCTACATTCTAATCCGGTCCCATGTTATTAAAGCACCATATGTATCACCAATACATTTTAATCAATGTCATGAACAAGACTGATAGCAAAATGAGTAACAACTATGTCTTTAAAAATACTTATTTCAGAAATTTCTTTTTAGTGTCTGCAGAAATGGAATCTTACAATGTGATTTTAAAGAGTTCCAGACTGAAAGTAAGACCCTAATTTTTATTATAAGTTTGCAAACAAACAGCAAATTGATAAACAAGTTTGAGGAGGGGAAAATAGACTGCTTATGTAACAAAAAATAAATAGCCGTGAGATTGCAGTATGATTGAAAAGTGGGGATGTTGCCCATAGCAACCAATCAGATTCGAGTTCATATTCTCCAGTATGTAAAATGAAACTGAGAGCTTAAATCTGTTTGCTCTGGGCAACATCCCCACTTTCCCATCTCACTGCAATCTCACCACTTAGTAAATATACCCCNAAGACTCTTACATACTATACACATTATACAATTATCAGACCAATCAGACTATGAGGATGACAAAGGATGAGTATTAAGCAGTATGTACATGCTACAGAATTTCAAAGGCAACCCAGAATTACTAATTACTTAATTAATTAGAGAAACAACTCTTTAAAAAAAATTTCCAATAAAAAAAAATCTTTACATATATGCTCATGTACATTTATTATATTTCAGATTGCACTGAACCCATGTACTATTTCAATTGTTCATCTGAACCATTTGGTTCAACTGGCGTAGAATGTTTGCGGAGCTGTCAAACCGTAAATATAGATTGTGTAAGTACATTATTTATTTAATTACTGCTTTTTATATAGCATCATCAGATTATGTAGTGCTTTGCAATTTTAATCAAGAAGACATAACTGGGTGATAACAGGCTGAATGGATGTGGAAGAGCTTACATTCTATAGAATATTGGAGATCNATACATACAAATTGAGGGTAATTAGTTATAAGTAGGGTAGAACATGTTAAGTAGATTGAGGAAGCTTGTCTGAACAGAGTAGGTTAGAAGGTTAGTCCAGAGATTGGGTGCAGCCCAAGAGAAGTCCTGTAACTGGGACATTTGTTTAGTAAAGAAGAAAGATGCAGAACCTGTAATGATCTGAGAAAAGAAGCTGGGATGTATCTTGAGATGAGTGAGGATATGTATGTGGGTGCATTGTTAATAAGACATTGCTGTCTATTTATCTTACACCATTCCATACAATTAACTTATGATTGGTGCTCTCAAATTCCATATGTATTCTGTTTTGTTCCTGTTAAATAATCGTTCAACTATTTGTGTGTGTCAAATAATATTAATTTTTTTTATTGAGATTAGTTTTATGTTGCTGCACAGTCAGGGGCAGTACTTAGTACTAGTACTAAGTTTGAACAGATGCTTCCTCCCATATCTAAATCTACTATATTCAGTACTCTGCTAGCTGAAATTTACTTACCTATTTCCTCTATCGGGATAATTGAGCTTCTAGAACTCCCAGATAATGAATGATCCTATTAGAATTAATTGTGTATTAATAATAGCTGAATGTTTTTGTATGTTGTCTTTAACAGTTCAGCGCTGAGTGTGTCTCTGGCTGTGTTTGCCCCAACAATATGTTAGCAGATGGCAAAGGGGGTTGTGTTGAGAGTAACCAGTGCACATGTACTTACAATGACAAAATACATGATCACAAGAAAAAAAGAAAAATTGGGTGCAAAACGTGGTAAGTAGTATTATTTTTCCAGCTAAATCCTCATAATATGTAACAGAAACAGCTTAGCCACTCGTTTTACTGCATCATCTCCAGTGGCGAAACGCATGAGTGGTTGACACCGGTGTAAGAATATGCACCTACAGTAATGCGCTCTTTGGGCCAGATTCTCTTTAGGCACTCCTGATTTAGTCAAGTATGAGTAAACCCATGTTGAATTGCAGGGGAGGTAAATTGAATTAGTTGCAATCAGTATTACAGGTGAGAGATGATGTTTCCTAGTACAGGTCTAATAACAGTGCAATGAACTAACATTCATTTTACCTCCCCTGCAACCCAACATGGTTTTACCCATACCAGACTCGACTAGAGTGCCTAAACATCTGAATCTGACCCTTTAGCCCCAACACCATTGTCCGATTTCTGTGCAGTGGTAAGCCCATAGGTTACCACAGATCAAGATGCAGTATATCTGACAATTTGCAATTAGTTCAGTCTCTGATTACCTCCACTGTACAATGTGTATAATTATAATGTATATATAATGTGTGTACTGATATACTAGTAATTATAGGTGTCATTCAATCATTTTTACAATCAAAATTACTTTTTGTGTTATTAAAGTAAATATAAGCTTTTAGTAAAGGGGCATTCTGTTCAATCGATGGCCAATTTGCAGATCTCTATAGATTACATTAGCAATTTGTGTGTTCTACTTTTTCTTTTTTTTTTGTATTTAATATGGGAAATATTTTAGAATGACCTGCATGAAATGTTTTGGACACTGCATATGCTTGATATCACTCTGTTTGCTGTTTCCTACTAGCACGTGTGATAACCAGAAATGGGTCTGCGATAGCAGTGGAGTCATTGCTGAATGTTCAGTGTACGGGGAAGGAAACTATTTAACGTTTGACAAAAAACCTTACAGATTTAATGGGCAGTGTGAATACACCCTTGTACAGGTATCATTAGCACAATACTCCTAACAGTACAACTGTTTCTTTATAAGAGAGAGTGTATGTTTGTGTTTAAAGTCAAGCAGTGTTCCTGGTCCCATAGGAGAGCAGGTTACTGTCCCACAGGGCCTTGGGGTTAAGTATTGTGTTGTTCCACTATACAATATATTCACATAAATGGTGGAAGAAAGACTTATAAACAAATCATGGCATCATCTCCCATAACACGATCAAGGATTGCTGGTGAGTTTACTATAAACAGTGTTTAGCTGCTGCGTGCTGAGAGTGGTCTATAAACACCTTGCCAGCAGCTGACAGCATAGCATCAACACATGTAAATTATCCAGTATGGCTGTGTGTGATTATGTTACAAATACTTTTTACAATCTGCATTTGGATTATGACAGTTGTAGGAAAAGTGTTACAATTAAACGATTACCACAGAGCACGCTGATCTGATGTGCATAGTTTATTGTACCAAACCTTTGTATGTCTTGGTGACGTTTGGTTTATGAAGAAGCGTAGCACCTAAACAGTCATATCACACAATATCATTTCTGTTCCTTTTTTACAAAATCGTGTTTATTTTGTAGGATTACTGTGGAGACAATATAAACAATGGAACGTTTCGAATTATTACTGAAAACTTCCACTGTGGTACTGAATCAACCTGTTCCAAGGCCATCAAAGTCTTTTTGGATGTGAGTTTATGACTCTCTATAGAATACTTCTATAGAACTTCTGTATGCACTAAATCAGTGAAAGGTAATAGGTAGCTCTATGAGGGTTAGGGTTAGGCTGAGAAAGTTAGGGTTAGGCTGCAGAAGGGTTGAGGTTAGGCTCTCAGTAGGGAGTTTTGAGCTTCGACTGCGGGGAATGGTGGCTTAGGATTAGCCTGCAGTGAGATGAAGGTTAGGGTTAGGCTGTCGACGGGGTAGGATGGAGTTAGGCTTTGAGGAGGGAAGGGTTAAGGGAGTGGAAGGGGCAGGGTCGAGGTCATGATTATAAAAAGAGATGATGCACTGTCACTGTTCTGTTGTTTGTGCCAGCCCTGCCGACAAAAAAGCTGTTGACCGTCGCGAACCTCATCCCTTCTGCTTGATTAATTCCAATCAAAAATACACTTTTGTAGTTTACTAATGCTTTAGTAAACTACATTATGAAAGAATTCTACTTACCAGAATACATTTATGGAACATGAAAACAATAATTATTTATTATAACAGTTGACATGTATTATTTATTATAACAGTTGAACTTTGCCTTAGCATTAACAAAAAACTTACCTTGTTTAGGACTACTACCTCCTTCTAAGGGATGGTGATATGGAATTAACTAAAGAAGGAAGTGTGCTAGAGTCTCCCTTTCAGGTCAGAAAAACAAGTCTATATTTCATCATTACTGCAAGAAATGGACTGGTCCTGATTTGGGATAAAAAGACAAGTCTTATCATCAGGGTGACAGACAACTTTCAAGTAAGTTCTCTTAAGTACACGACTCAAAGAAGATGAATACTAGAACCTAAGCACATGGGCAGGATATATGCTTCAAACTAAATGCGCGCACATTTAAATGTTTGCATATTTTAATATATATTTATATATAATCATCAGAAAAACCCTTCCAATATATATACCTAGATAGAAAATGGGCCAGCATTCTTTGCTAATTCATAGACCAGGACTTGCACCTTATACTTCAAGTGGATATTTAGAATTTTTGGGATGGACAATTAGAAGTAGCAGTATGGAAACAGAAAATAATAGATGTGAATGGAGACTTATAGTTTTTCAATTGAATCAGTGGAAGAAAAGGTGGCATGGCATAGCCCATATAAACCCCGAGTTCCAGTCCTGCTTACGACATTCCCTGATGTGGTGTAAGATTCTGAAAGCAGCTCCATGGGTAGCCTTAACTTAAAAATTCTACTCTTGTTTTGGTTCTGCGTATTGGTTTCCCGTTGCACTTTCATGTGAAAAATAGAGGGAAGCGTAGCTTTGCCTCAGCTCCTGTATGGTGCACAAGAGTCAGTTCTCATTAAACAAGGATTAGTCTAGGACCAGATCCAGAAACCCATCCAACGCAGAGTATGGAAGTCAGCAATGAGCTGCAGCCCCTGCTGTGATCAGGATATAATCTTACTACTAACCTAACTATCAACATTCATTTCAGTATTACTAAAATATATTTTCCATGTATGCAGGTTTTGTGCCTTATTCTTCCCTGTGAATTCATTTAAAAATTGTTCCATTTCCCTTAACAGAATAAAGTATGTGGGCTCTGTGGAAATTATGATGGCAACTCGGTTAATGATTTTATGACCAGAGGCCAGTCTGGGGTTGAAGACGTTAAGGAATTTGGGGATAGCTGGAAAGTGTCATCATCGTGTCCAGAAATGGAGGAAATATTAGAACCATGTGAACTGAATCCACATAGAAAATCATGGGCACAAAGGCAGTGCAGCATTCTCTACAGTGAGGCATTTTCACACTGCCATTCTGAGGTAACCAAATTATTGTATATGTAAGTGGCAGATTAATGTGGAGCCTTCTGTGGTCAGACCCTACAACCCAGGGGCTACCTGGAAACTTTTAGTGTGGGGGGCACATGTGTATAAGAATGGGGAGGAACACACGTCTTCTACACGTCTATGGCACTGCACCGTCTCCCCACAAGCCTTTATGCAGCTTTGATTGGTGGATAGGCTGTTGATAGCTATTCACTGATTGCTGACTGGTCGCTGCCAGGTCGCTCTCATTGTTTGTAATCCATAATCGGACAACCAATATCTTTGCCTGTCTCTGAGCTGGCAGCCCTATGCAGCGCCAGAGGCCCCAGAAGAACCAGTGGTTTCCAAACTGTGCGCCTAGGCTCCCTGGGGTGCCGCAACGCTCTCATTGTGGTGCCAAAGAATGTTTTTTCTGATGTGGTGCCACATTGCTAGTGTTACTTAGAAGCACAATTTTACTTCTTGTACAGTTCTTCTGTCTTTACCTAAATATTTATTACACGATTTTGATTCAAAAACTTAGGGGAATAGGGATATGATTTTGTCTTAGGGGAGCCTTGAAAAATTGTGGGGAACCTGAGGGTGTCTCGAAAGTTTGGGAGCCACTGGTTTAGACCATATTATTTAATTTTTAGCACATTCGTATGTTAAAACAAGACAAAGCAAGTCCCTGTGTACAACATTTGTAGCAAGTAGCAGACATTGGGTCTTATCCCAAATTACAAGTGTTATGTTTTATGATCATAATTTCTCAATGCGCTCCATTTACACTCACCCTGCCTTAACCTCTGCTAACCCATCTGTAGGTAGAAAGGTGTAATAAGGATAGGATCTTAGCCACACCATATTGTACAGTGACTCGCCCTGTACATAAGGCATAACAGTTATGTTTAATAGATATACAAACAATATAGTGGCTCATTGGTAAAGTGAAACAAGATTATAGAAAGTATATAAAGAAATAAGCTGGCGACATTGACCCAAACCATCACATTGGACAGAACTTTGAAGAAGTAAGTAAGTAAGTAAGTAAGTAAGCAGCTCAATACATTTTCTTTGATAATGTGGAATATAATAAATAATTTATAGGTCACAAAATAATTTAAAAATTTCTGAAACAAAAACAAATTAACATTTTTTTATAGAACAGCTACCGCCAACATGTAAAACAAAACCTGACCTCTTCCAGTTGTTTGTAGTTTAGGTAAAACACTTGTAAAAGAAAAGAAAGTGATTTTCCGTTTTTATGCATAAAGGTCGACCCTGAAGTCTTTTATCTGGCATGTATAAAAGATTCCTGCGCCTGTGATGAAGGTGGGGATTGTGACTGCTTCTGCACTGCGGTTGCCATGTATGCCCAGGAATGTCTTGCTCATTGTATCTGTGTTGAATGGAGAAAGCCAGACCTTTGCCGTAAGTATCTTTATATTCTATAGCTATAACATCCATAATTGTTTAATAAATCCTCATAAGAGAAAGACACTGTTTTACCCATAGATGTCGAATTCTGCCATATATCTCATCAGAAGAGTCTTTATTTCGACTACTTCACCTCCTTGTCTCCTTGACCGTTGAAAATCCTCTTTGCCAGTTTCATTTCTTTCCTCATCTTTTCATCAAATCCCAATTTAAATTGTACTGCATATGTATCTAGCAAAAAAAAAAATGTAATGCCTCTCCACCTCAATACTGGAAACCTTTCAACATTCATAAAGTTAACATTTAGGCCCGCATCCAGACATCAGTCCGACATACGACTTCCTCAAGCTGCTTGCCAAAGTTGTTGTCTATCTGCCAATATTAAAGTAATGTTGAGTCTCCATGCCCAGTGGTTCCCAGACTGTGTGCCTAGGCTCTCCAGGGTGCCACGATGCTCTCATTGGGGTGCCATGAAATGTCTTTTCCGACATGCTGGCACGTTGCTAGTGTTTCTTAGAAGCACATTTTTACTTCTTCTATAGGAGCTACACAAGATTTAATGTCAATCTGAAGTATTTCTGTCTTTACCTAAATAGTCATTACGCTATTTTACTCATAAACTTAAAAAATGGGAAATTGTTTTGTCTTAGAGGTGCCTTGAAAAATTATGGAGACCCTAAGGGTGCCTCGAACTCGAACGTTTGGGAACCACTGTCCTAGCCTATAGATATCCATATGCCAGGAGGTCTGTAAAATGTGACAGTACTTTCCCTCCCTCCATCCGCAAAAAAAGGTGCATGCAAGGTGGACAATCGGGGTGATATGTTTTACCATAAGGGTGGAGGAAGGTCGATAGTTAATATCTATGGGGGTTTGTTTCTGGGAGTATAAATGCTGCCAAGACAACCCTTGAATTCATGGACTGTTTTATGTCTCCTCCAGCCGTGTTTTGTGATTACTATAACAAGGAAGGAAAATGTGAATGGCATTACAAGGCCTGTGGAGTTGAATGCCTAAAAACCTGCAGAAACCCAACTGGAAAATGTTTAGAAGAGTTTTCAAAAGTAGAAGGTAAGAACAATTTCACTTATACCTCTTTTCCAGCAAAAAACCTGGGTAAATTCCAGGGTCTTTTTACACTGGAATTTACCAAGGTCAAAATTAAAATGACCTCTTTTCCACCAAGTGTCAACCTGGGATTTTTTCCAGGTTGACCCAATTTCCAATAAATGGAGTAGAGTATTGTAACCTACTATGCTTTAAAGGGAAGCCCCTTTTCCACCGCAGCAACCCAGGAAAAATCCCACTAAAAACCCTGCATAAATCCTGGGAAACAACCTCGGTCACTTGACCCAGGTTTTTTTCTTGGGACCCATTTACACCAAAAAAAACCCCTGGGTCTATGTGCATAAACCTGTTTTTTTTTGTTGGTGAAAAAGGAATATTAAATTCAGTTTCACTAAACAACCAATGCATAGCACAGGTGTATGGGAATTTCAATAAAATAACTAAAAAGCAACATTTGATTAGAATTTTTTATATAATTATGAAAACATTCATGCATAAAGTATGTATTCAAATATTTAATTTGTCAAAAACATTAATTCTGTCTTCAGCAACTATTTTAGCAAGTATGTGCAGTGTTAGAGCAAGCTCAAAAAAGTACACACAAGGGCCAGATTCAGCTTTTCACTCTCATGACTTACACTCATGAGTTACAATCTCATGGGCAAAACCATGTTGAATTGCAGGGGAGGTAAATTTAATTAGTTGCAATCAGCATAACAAGTGACAGCTGATGTTTCCTAGTCCTAGTCTAATAACAGTTTAACAGTCACGCTGGTCAGTATCTGTGTGCAACATGCAAAAATAAAGTATTCTCCCTGCATGCA
>JABWIB010002853.1:6708-18746 GCA_016617825.1 Platyplectrum ornatum | reverse complement strand
TATATATATATATATATATATATAATATATATATATATATATATATATATATATATATATATATAAAATATATATATAATAGAGAGAGAGAGATGTAATTATGCAAAGTCCCTGAGTGTCTCCCTGCTATATATATATAAATATATATTCACACACACACACACACACACACACACATATATACACACACACATATATACACACACACATATATATATATACATACATACATATATACACATACAGACACACACACACACACACACACACACACACACACTTTATCTATTAAACCCCTTCTTTCTACTTCTACTTCTACTCTACATCCCCCTCCCACTCCCCCTCCTCGTAAATCATTACTCATCAGTCTCTTCTTGCAGGGGCTCCGCTGTTCTTTAGGGCTGCTGCTGCCGGCTCTCTGAGTCTTCGGATATTTGAAACAGCGCGATATTGAGGTCATAGGTCACACACCACATGACCTCAGTATCGTGCTGTTCACATGAAGACTCACAGAGCCGGCAGCAGATGCAGGTAACTAGTGAACGCTGCTTCTGCTGCCAGCCACATTATGTAAAGTGTGGAGGGGGCCTAATAAAGATTATCTGTTATATTACCAGCGGTGCAGCATTCGGCCCCTATGTCGGTGTGGGCCCCGGTGCTCTGCACCTGCTGCACCGCCGGTTGTTCTGCCCCTGGTATGGAGCACTGGAGAGATGGGTACTGGGTATTAGGGGAGACAATATGGTGAAAAGAGTGGGTGGGGAAAAATAAGGGGGAGGAATAAATACAAACATCTAGAGAGTGTCAAGGTAATTAATTAACCACTCTCCCAGAGGTGATGTAACAAAATACACACACACACATACACACACACACACATAAGAGACACTAGGTGCCACTCAAAGTTTTTTTTGTGGGGAGGGGGACGCTGCTGTGCAGGGCCGCCATCAGGGGGGGACAGCCGGGCCCGGGTGTTCCTCCACCCCCTGACAGTGGCACTGTCCCCTGTACTGATGTGCCAGCTGCTGCCGGAAACATGCCTGCACTCACTTAGACGCCATTATTGATGTCTAAGTCAGTTTAAATAGGCCCGACTGCCTACCGTGGGGGGGCCTGGCTCCATGGGATTTTGAGAGTCCCGGGCCCAGGGGGCGCTTTTTCGCTGTTCGCACTGGGCGCCGTACAGAGTAGAAACAGCACTGTACAGCACACTATCATGTCTATGTTAACTCTGTGGGGTTAATGTGGTGGGTGAGTGGCATGCTACATGCAGTGTCACACTCTCCCCCTCCTTTACCTTAGCTCCATCTTAGCTNTGAGCAATGTGTGCAGCTCTGGTATCTGGGGACAGAGAGGAAAACGCTGCCACACAACAGGAGACATAAGAAGGCTGCAAGCCAGACCATGCTAGCTGCACTCCGTGTGACTGATCTGGTTTTAAAGCGACAGTAGTGGAGGAAATTAAGTCACACAGACCTGGCTGATCGATGTGATCAGGATTCGGCTATGTGGACTGATAACTGTAACACAGACCCAGGAGCATGCTCACATCCCTGCATCATCAACAATGATCTGAGTATAACCNGAGGGGGGCACTTTAAGCACAAAAAATGTGCTTAAAAACTAGGCGTATACTCGAGTATATATAGTAAGTATAATTAGACTTCCAAAAGCTTCCAAAAGAGGAGTTCAGTTTCTATGGGTCATTACTACTAACAAAGATAAGGCAGAGTATGGTTATCAGAAGGCCATCTGTGCGACGAGGTAAAGTGTGTATATGTTCTGTGTTTGCGGATCCTCATGCATTCTGCCTATCACAGGTTCACGCAAAGTGAGTATACAGTTGAAGCACCTCTGGAGACTTACACAATGAATTGATGACAGTATAACAGGGGAGTCTCCACTCTTCCACTTTCACTTTGTGCTATTCCTGCTCACAGACTATTGATTTTTATATCTTCCAGGCTAATGACAGTTGGATTGATGGCTGTCAGAATTGTACATGCAGTACTACTTATNCCATATCCTGTTACCCTTTAACATGCCCGACGTTAACACCACCCCCATGTAATATGACTGGATACATGCTTTTATCTGTCATAAATGCAAGTAGTTGCTGTCCGGTATATAAATGTGGTAAGTATTATCCCTCAGTGTGAAATATGACACGTACACTTAAACTATCAATTGATCATACATTGCTTCAAACTATTAACCAATCTATAGTTTTCAGAAGTAGTGGAAGAGAAGACAGCTGCATACCTCCCAACTGTGCCCATTTCGGCTGTCCCATCCACCTTCTAGTTTGTTCCAATAATGGAACAAATTTTTTTTAATTTTGCCACCTGTGGCATGGAAAGGGGTAGGGTTTGGGCGGAGTTGGGGAGGGACCAGGTACGGTTTAGGTGGGGCCATGGACTGTCAGGCAGGACTTATCTGTCCTATTTTCACCCTGAGCATTGTTGGGAGGTATGCAGTTGGGTCTCGTAATAATGGTGCCAGCACACGTTAAATGGCTGTGCCACCCATTCAATTTGCTATACAAGCAGTGTAGTTTCACNCCACACAGGATGACAACTGCCCTATGTGTGCGAAAACAGACAAAAACATATGTCCTATGGAGCCCATACATATAACATAACATGTTAGAGTTGGCAACCCCNGGGAGAGCTGGAAAATCTCCCTGACTAACGCTGTGTCCGTTACTATGGATGGGTGGGACTTATGTGTTTATTATTATTTATTACCAGGTCTTTATATAGTGCTATCATTACGTAGCACATTATATCAGACAGAATTGGTGGGGAATATACATTTACATATAGACCCATCCTTAGTAAACTAGTGAGGGGATAGGACTTCAAGGAGTTATTGGCATAACATGCTGCTGGCTTTGTTGGCTAATTAATTCAAAATAAGCTCAATCTTTAGTCATAATAAGTAGGTTTGGTAAAATTTTAGCACTGACCATATATTGTTTCTTTTTGCAGTTTGTGATCCAACGTCATGCACAACCCCCCAAATCCAATCTTGTCCTGCTGGTCTGAAACTACAGTTCTCCATGAATGGTTGCTGTCAAACTGCTACATGTGGTGAGTTTCCAGATATTTTGCACAGGAGTATCACAAATCTTAGTGAAAGCTGGTAGACTGATTGAAGATGTTGATTGGGCCGTAATGTGTTGCCATCGGCTGACCACAGTAATTGGACTTACTGTATATTGGATAGCCATGTTGTACATAAAATGAGTGTATCAGCAAATATATTATTATTATAAACTTTATTAATTTGGGCTACAAAGATATACAAGAGGGGTCAGAGGGCTTTTTCTAATATGACTTTAATAATTACAATGTAGAATAACCTCACGCAAGGAGGTACTGAAGGTCCAGGAACATAGAGGACTCACATCTGTTATCTTAGTATTATAACATTTCCGTGCACAAAAACGTTGTGTCT
Source organism: Platyplectrum ornatum (assembly GCA_016617825.1). NCBI lineage: Eukaryota > Metazoa > Chordata > Amphibia > Anura > Limnodynastidae > Platyplectrum > Platyplectrum ornatum. The sequence continues at coordinate 15,287 of JABWIB010002853.1, read as the reverse complement.
CCTTACATGCCTATTCCCAACCTTTATGCCACTCATGCTATACAGCCCTTTCGTAAATAGACAGTCCAACATGGTTGGAGACAGAAATATAAATCTATTTTTCTGTTTATCTCTAGATAGGTGGTTATCTTCAAAGACACTTGACACATGATGACACAATTTCTGTTGATTGTTATTGTGAAAAGTTGATCCTTTGAAAGCAAGAAAAGGTCTCATTGTTCTGATTAACTTTAGATAGCATGGTCTAAATATTTATCTAATCGTATCATAATGTATAAAAGTACACAAGCTATGCGTTGAACCTTAACATGGCATTGATACGGGATCTCACATAAATATATGAAATGTGTCTACCACAAGATGTATTAATCTATTTAGTAATTAAGAAATATATTTAATCATTTTGTTTGACTACCCTTCAGAGAAAAAAATCTTCAGTCCCTCAAAGTTACATTAAATCCACTCCAGTACACCACCCATACATTTGAAAGATCCTTATTTAATATTTAATTCCAATAGTCTTTTTATGTTTATTTTGCCATGCCATGTACTGTACCNTTTTAGTTTCTCTGCTTTGTACTTATATATTTATGTTCTTCTGGAGCTATGGCCTCCAGACCTAAATACAGTATTCCATATTAGACCATACCAATAACTTCTAAAGTGATGTTCTCCTTACACAACAAAGCATCTACCTTTCTCATTACTTTGATATATTTCTTGTCTACCTTTAAGTTACATGACGTTATGACTCCTAGATATTTTTCATCCTTAGTAGTATCTCATGGAGGAAAAAATGGTCAGTTATGTGTTCAGAACTATACCATAACTGCTATGAATGCATAACTCAAGGGTGATCCAAGGGCGATCTGTACCAAAAGTCTGCATCCCCAGCTATACTGTACAATGTTAATTATTTTTCTGCCCATCAGGCCTAAATCTGTATACACAAAGTTAGGTTTGCAGAAAATTAGTTTGAAACTCCGTAGTGCCTGATCCTTATGTAATTGAGACAAGTGATTTCAGAATGCCAAAAAGAACTAGTAAAAATACAGCATAAGGCATATGGAAAGAGCCACATATTAACATTTGTTAATACTGACTTGTTTGTTTCTTTTCACAGTTCCAGACAATGTGTGTGTGCAAAATAATATGAAGTACTTGGTAAGAATAGTTAACATACTGAAATCCCACAGATGCACAGTACTTTGGCAGTGATTTATGATACTTTATAAAGCTTTTGATATGTCACAAACTAACAAAAGGGGCACAGAATGTCACCCTCTCTGGACTTGGGATGTGGTTTGCCAGTCCAACGCCTTGACTCCCAGGCTCAGATAGGTCCCAAACCCTGATCATCAGCCTAAGCCTACCTATAACCTTCTCCCCACAGCCTTATCCTAATCCTCCTTCTACAATGCAGTCTTCCCCCATAGCCTAAATCTAACATGCTCCTCCGACCATTCCCTCCAAATATAATCACTTATCATATCACGTATTTCATCGGGTGTTGCTGGCTTCATCGTCTGAATTATAGTCGTGGGTAATGTGTAGAGCATCGGAAGAAGATTTTTTTACTATAATGAATGAGTAAGTTGCTGAAATAGTGATATTTGTGTATAGGTGCCATTCATGGGAACATTTTCTAAGTACAAATATTTTAGAAAAACACAGTTAACTGTATGTATTTATAAAATACAGAAAGCAATACTGTTAAACCGCACTTTTTCCTTTATTCGCAGACAATTGAATCTGGCCGAATATCTGATATGTAATTTTCAGTTGTGATTTCAGATTTAAATATTGTTCTATGGCCAATATGCGAAAAGGAGCTTCATGTATATCACTTTAATTCTTTCTGTGTTACCCTTCTAGCCTGGATCCTTATTGCCTTCTCTTCCTGGCAGCTGTAAGCAATGTACATGCTCATCTACATACAATAGTACGATATCACAGAATTCATTGACCTGTCAACAAAAGACTTGCATTAAAACATGTCCTCTGGTGAGTACATCCTATATATATATATATATATATATATATATATATATATATATATATATATATATATATATATGTATTATCTAATCATTAGTTTATATAAATTAACTTTGTGCCATGTTTAATATAATCTAGACAACACTTACGAATTTAAGGACAGAAAGATTTAGTATCTGGTGTAACAATTTTCTGGACAGATTCCAAAATGGCATGACAGAGACGAGACACATGTGTGTAAACACATGCCTCCCAACATTTCAATGGGAAGTCCCGCCCAACTACGCCCAGATCCTGGTCTGGGCCCGCCCAAGCCTGCCCCTTTTTGCCACCGCCTGTTTGTGTCATTAGCGGGACATACTGGTAGGCGGGTGGGATAGAAGGACAGTCGTACAAAAGTGGGATCCCACTAAAATTGGGACAGCTGGGAGGTATGTAAACACATTAACTGATTAGTTGCCAGGTTGAGAGTGGGTCATCTCCCTATCTCCCTGACTCCCTGACGTGTTAGAACAATCTCCTTCTTTTTAAGAGATTGCTAAATTATGAAGACACAATTTATTAATTGTGTCCTATATTTTTAGAGATGAAGTTCTACAATTAATCTACAGATCTTTACAATAAATACTTAAAATATTCATACCCTGACAATTTACCAATAAATAAATACTGATGCTGCCTTTTATATTGAGAAATAGCTTTTCTGCTTGTGCTAGACGCACCCATGGAAATGTCAACCGGGATTAGCCATGTTGTAGTGTGAGGGGTTTAAATTGATTACATACTGAAATACTGAAAGCTTTATTTTCGTACTTGTATATAAAGTTACAAACCATCAATTTTTAACACTAATTCTGCCTTTAATGATTACAGCAATATCAAGTCTCTGTACAAGGGGGTGTGCCGTATGCAAATAAAGGGGTGTGTATTGTAAACAGCCACACCCATGAGCATGTTTAGGGCTGCCAGGTAAAATATTGTTCAATAAAAATGGCAGCATCGGTATTGTCAAATAGTCAGGAAACGAACACTTTTAGTATTTTTTGCGAAAACTGTAAATAGTATGATACAATTTCTGAATTCGGTCTGCAATTACTTTTGAACTGACTGAGCATCAGGGAGATTCGCAAACTTTTCAGGCAGTCAGGGAGATCTTTAGGGAGTCTCTCTGATATTCAGAGAGAGTTGGCAACTATGAACGTGCCTTTTATTATATTGGACAATTTAAAATCCGGAGTATGTGTCTATGAAGTGGCATGTCTTTCTATTGTTCCCATAGTGCTTTATAGTAATCCTGTACTGCAGGAGTGGAAGATGAATATATGGGAGAGGGAATAGCCGGGTCATCACTCACTTTGCCATTCTAAGCACAATGTAGTGCAGCCCTTTTAGCCGGTACAGTTTGGAGCAGGGCTCAAAGTGGAGTTCTGCCACCTTGTGTAGGCCATGCCCCCTTCAGATCCACAATTTTGTGAAAAATGTTCTCTGGAGGGGGGTAGGGCTTATACAAGGGGTGGGCTTATCAGTGCAAAAGGTGCTGCTATACCATACCGTTGTATACCGCCCCACTTAGAGTACTGGTTTGGAACGTATGTAATCGGGCCAAACTCCCAGTAATGCTGTTTCATCCAAACAGGCCTGATAATTGTATACCCGGCTTTAAATGTCCTTTTAATGCTGAATACTTACTGTGAGATCCATCAGATCATTTTGTAAAATCAAATAGTAATAATTATTTTATAAATGTATTTATTTTAATGCAACAAAAAAATGTACAAATGCTTACAACATGATAAAACTACATTTTATGATTAAAAAAATGTGTCCCTAGGGCCTAGAATATAAAGATATTCCAGGCGAGTGCTGTGGAAAATGTCTTCAAACCTCCTGCTTGGTTACATTATCCAGTGGGACGACTCAAGCAATAAAGGTACATATCTGCGTGCATGCTAATATTCTAGTTTACCTCAGGAAAACATGGATTTCCTTTCTCCAAAATAAGAAAAATAGATAAATATGTATATTTTCTTTGTGTTTGTAAGTGTTCAATTTTAGGTAAATAAAGATAGTGCCCAACACTTCACCTTCCCCAAGATATATGATGCAATTAAATAAATGCATGGTAGGCTTGCCCATCAACGTATGCTGTTTGGCCAGCTGCTCTGTAAATAGACTGGCAAGAGCATATGGCCCTTGCAGGCTATAAAATCATCTGCCTGCTCCATAGCGTCATAGTTTATCAGTATCTGCTCTCCGTTGTTATCATAGTTTACATGTCCCCTGAGTCATTTTTTCTTGCGGTTTAGTTCTATTTGGTCAAGATCTCTCAGGCATTTATAGTCTCTTTCCCAGCTCTCTGGGTAGCCCACCTGCCATCTATGTGGTTCTACTTTGGTCCTTCTGTTCACCATTTTGTTTATCCTCAGTGTTTTTGTAATGTATTGTATTGATTTTTCAGTTCGTCTGTCCCGTCTCAGGTGTTAGGGGTGGCCACCCAGGGCCGCAACCTGCTGATGTCTATCCCCACCATCAGGGGATAGACCAGCTCCTGGTTTAGAATCTATGTCTGGAATTGTGGCTTTTTTTACCTGAGTCTCTATTTTGTGTACCTTGTGTCCAAGGGTACTTATACTTTACCCATTAGGGTATACCCTAACATGCACAAAATTCTAAAATGTTCCATTAAGAATGATAAACTAATTGAACTACTGATTAATTGTGTTTATATTGCTGAGAGCATATGGAAAGGTGTGCACATTGTTTTTGCTAATTTTCCAATGTGGGTGAATGGTTCAAGTGTTTACTTGAGTCTTAATAAGAGAGTGCCTCGTTAATACCATGTGCTAATTTCAAATTGTATTTTGCCTCTGCAGCACTGACAAGAGTGATTAATTGACTGCTGCAAAAAATTATAATATTTCAATGGCGACAGGTGAATGTAACACTAACCCTCCATGTTCCGCAACCTTCTCCTAACCTTACCTTTTTTATGAGCCTGACACTCCATGTCTTTGTGGCTAATCCTTAAGTTTCCCCAGCCACATAGCCACATGTGGTTAAAAACTAGAGAGTGTAACTCTTTGTTGTATATTTACTAAGCAGTGAGTTTGCTGTAAGATTGAAAAGTGGGGATGTTGNCCATAGCAACCAATCAGATTTGAGTTCACATTTTCTAGTGTGTAAAATTAAACTGAGAGCTTAAATCTGATTGGTTGCTATGGGCAACTTCCCCACTTTTCAATGTCACTGCAATCACACCGCTTAGTAAATATACCCCTTTCAGTTTAATTGTAGGACCTCTCTATTGTGGGATTGCAGGGGATAGCAGCGCTAATATTGCTAGACAGATTATATAGTGTATGTGGGATCCGCAAGAGCATGTCTCCGGTTTGTATGCCGCAGAATCAACCCAACCAAGCCAGGATGGAGGGAGGAAAGTTGTATTAAGCAGTCTATTTGAAATTGTTGAGCTTGGTGGGAAACAGCACAAAACAAATGGTTCAAATTTAAACGAGTGTATACTTTAAACATTATCACAAACATGACACTCTCAGGAGAAACCTGGACAGTAAATACATTAATTTTAATTGCAACGCTATCCACGCAAAATATTTAACCATTAGTATTTCTATGTTATTTAAATATATGAACTCACTCACATTTTCTTTACTCAGATGGGAGAAGTCTTTATTTCAAAAGATGATGAATGTACAGTTTACACGTGTAGTGTGCTACCGAACGGACAAATGAACACTCAAAAATCAATAAAGACATGCCAATATAGCAAGAGCGATTGTGGTTCAGTAAGTTTAANACATTTTTTTATTTATTTACCGCAGTACCGCCGAAATGGAAATTGAAAAGTGGTGGCATGGACATTGAGATATGGGGGTATGGAGATACAAATAATAATAGCAGTGAATGGAGATTTATAGTCTTTTAATTAAATGTTGAGAGAAGTGACAGTAAGGCATACCCCAGAGTACATCCTGAAAGCATGGTAATATGGTTTCGGGCAATGCTGTCAGTAACTCTGAAAAGTTGCAGTTCCAACAGTAACAGCTAGGTGGCGTATCAATGCAGAAGATAACTATAGTCAATGGCAGGACAACTTATGCTATTACATATTAGGAAACTGGATTGCATTACACACACAAACNCATTATTATATGATTAATTCAACTATAATGGCATATTTTGTAGTACATGCCAACACACCATCATTGTGTAAACAGTAATGTATGACAACATCTTTTGACCTTAATATAATGCTACATTTTTTATGTGTATTTTCTATGTTATTGTTTGGGCCACCTATCATTATAATTTATTTATAATTGCCATGGAGTGTATAAGGTATTAATTAAAAGTTGTATACCAACAGGGTACCGTATATCAAAAAGTACCAGGTAATTGCTGTGGACAGTGTGTCCAGGCTCAATGTGTGATACAACTAGGAACAAAAACACAGCTACTACCGGTAAGTTCCCTTTAAAATACAGCACCTGTCATTATTTTATTTTGACAAATAGATCTTTAAAATAAGAATGGTTCAGCAGGACATCTACTAGTAGAAAGTACAATGTAAGAGTGCTACAGCAGTCCTCCTCTAGCCTTAGTTTGCCTACTAAAATTTTGTCTATCTTAACTGGGAACCGTAACCTTAAGCATCTGCTTGGACTGTGTAGTTTGTCAGAAGTGTGGATTTTTGACACCTTGTATTCCACCGCTGCATTATTCACTGACTGCTGTAAAGAATATAGGAACAAAACTGTAATGGTTGAGGACCAGAACCATCCTATGCTAAATCATTCGCTAATCTTGTCCACTTACCCTAACCCTTACCCTTCTCTTTTATCATCCTAAACTCCATTTTTTTCTGTCTAACCCTAAATCTTTCCCTCACAAGAGCCTAACCCTATCCCTCTATCTCCTGTAGCCTAGCCCTAACTTTCACCTTCTAACCTGACTTAATCCTCCATGCCCCGCAGGCTAAACTTCAGGACATGAAACATTCCCCTTCCATTCTGCCTAACCTTAACCTATATAAAAGCAAATGCATCCTCTGCATTGTAGCTCTCAGATGTAATTTACCATCAGAGTAAAGAAAAAGTTTGGTGCCCAAATGAATAACAAAGCAGCCTGATGGTGCAGTTATAGAAGGCACTGGCAAAAAGCAATTAGTCCCAGCACCCACAAACAGTACAGAGCCCAGTACCTACAAATATTTGTAGCAATNACAGTGACCATCTCAGCCTAAATTTACTAAGCAGGGAGACTGAAAAGTGGGGATGTTGCGCATAGCAACCAATCAGATTCGAGCTCACATTTTCCGTCATGTAAAATGAAACTGAGAGCATGAATCTGATTGGTTGCTATGGGCAACATCCCCACTTTTTAATCTCACTGCTTAGTAAATGTAGGCCCTCCTCTCTAATAAAAACTGGTACATTTTGATATCTGTGGGTATCTATGGGTATATGATATCTATCAATGTGCAGTAATCTTTTGTGGTGTTGTACCTTTGTGCAGTTCAGTATATCTTAGATCTTTTTGTGGTTTTGCTTTAAATGAAATGGTTTGCAGGGAAGAAAAGCAACATATTTTACAATTATTGATAATAATATTTATAAATATAAGAATTAGTTCAAGTCCATAATCCAGCCCACACTGTACAATTTAAATATATCCACCTGCCTACCAGCNCAAATTCCACTTGGTTGCAGTGAGGTCACGGCCCGTGGACGTAAAACCTGATAATACAGNAAATGGATTTGCATAATGGAAACAAAAAGCTGATTTAGGCAATCATCATNTTCCTGTCCAGTAATAATATTTACTGTGTTTTTGTATTCTTTTCTAAGGTCAATANTAATTTGATTGACCCCAATGATACNTGTACAACCTATGTTTGTAAAAACATTGCTGGACAAATAACTACTCAAGTGGAAAAGAAGACCTGTAAATATCCAAATTCCAGCTCCTGCCAGNAGGTAATATCANGTATAATAATATCCTTTCTACCCCATTGTCAACTGTATAAACAAGGTTTTCCCTGAATTGTATTGATTTCTGCAGTAAACGTGTCTCCTTGTTGTGTCTTGCATGTCTTTGGCAGAACAGTTNATGACCTTAAACTAACATCTCATAACAGTTATTGTCTAATTCTACATATGTATTGTATGNTTTTATATATTAGAATACGCAGAACTCAAACAACATGGGGTATATTTACTAAGNGGTGAGATTGCAGTGAGATTGGAAAGTGGGGATGTTGCTCATAGCAACCAATGCCAATAATTTATTTGAATTATTGGCACCTTCCTGTCTTGTCATTATNGAATGACCACTGTCATGTAAAGGGGTCTATGTGACACTTTCAGCTTCTGCATCAGCATACCTCCCAACAATTGGCCGTGGTAGATCGGGACACATGGGCCCTGCCCCCGGTCTCGCCCAAACTCCGCCCCTGCCTGGTAAAAACTCACCCGTCCCACCAAGCCACGCCTGTCCCACCTAGGCCACGCCCACTTTTGCGTAGCGAACGCAACTTTATTGTAAAAACCTAAATGAATAAAAAT
>JABWIB010002852.1:10410-23824 GCA_016617825.1 Platyplectrum ornatum | reverse complement strand
AAGATATACACACACTAAAGAAAAGGGGAGATATTTTTGGTTTAGGGAAGAAATAGTTTGAAGCTGGACATGTATCACAGCCAGGAAGAGAATGGCTCCATTATAGCTAAGGGCTCAATAGACCATTATTCCCCGAGACCAAAACTGAAAACACCCCAAGAGGAATTAGTGTTCAAGAAATGACACTAAAGACCAGACAATTACAATCTGTTTGACAGAGGAATCCCCTTTCCCTGCACCCATGTAGGGAAAGGGGATTGCTCAATAATCAAATACAGTAAGGGGTGATTACCGGCCCTTGTTATACTACTTAAGCATATTCCACTTAGTGTACACTTGCTGCTCTGCCCCTACCGCCATAAAACAGACAGCAGCTTGGACGCCTGGATTGTGATGAGTAGTGGAAGTCTGTTGTGCGTCTCACGATAGTTGATAAATTTCCACTCACAATGAATGGAAAAAAACACATTTCAATATTTTGCACCCAGCCCCATGTTCATGTCCACACAATATTATTGTAATGTGTATAAACAGAGCCCCCACTGTGTATATCCCTGTGTCAACCATGTAACTGTATATTGTATTGAATAGGAAGTATACATCCATGCCTTACAGTTTACTATCCATTCACAATTGAAAACATACATTTGTATTCTTTTACTAATATTTAGAATATCCATACTAAAGGAGAAACATATTTTGTACTCAAATCTCATTTCACCTGTATTAGTGTGAAGGGAGACCTTTATATACAGAGACCAGCAATGTTCACTGGAGTATAATAGAAGAAAACACAAAACACATGACAGCCAAGTGGCCTTCGAGACGTTTGTGACTACACATTGGCTATGCGATCTCTTGTTTCACATCCCGTTTTTTATGTTTGTATGAGAGTAATAAGGAAATCACAGGTGTGGAACTCAAACTTCCAAAAAGAACCTTGTGACAGTGTGAACAGTCCCACGCTTCACTTACTTATATTAACACTTTGCCTTCAAAATGTCAACCACACAAAACAAATAACATACACACCTACATTGAAAGCCGCCCCGGAGACCCGCGCAGTCATATTTTGAAAGCATTTGAATCTACCGCATGGTATACAGCTCGTCATTGGACTGCTTTTTAGAGTGATTACTCTTTGGGGATATTGACCCCTGGTTGGTGGAGTTCATATGAGGTGTTCCACATCCACAGCTCTTCCGTCAATTATATTTCTATTTACTATCTGTGCTGAGAGAGGGAACTAATGATTGTGAGTTGAGCCTCTGCTTTTGCTATTCTATTTTTGTTGTTTTGTTTCATGTATTTCTGCTGTTTTTACCCCATATTTTTTATTTTAGTATTGCTATTTGGAAGCCTAGTTCTTGGTGCTGTCCTTACATGATATCCCTGTACATTTTATCCTGATATTTGCATGTTCTTATGCCTTATTGGGAGATTTTTGCCATTCATTGTGGTTTTCTTTCCTCTCTGTTATTACTTTTGTTGTATCCCAAAAAAGAACATACTGTTATCCATGAGATAGATCCCATCTGGTTAATAAAGCATGTGAGTTATAAAGGTTACCTTCCAGAGGTTAAAGTGCCCACCACACAATTGCCAACCAACTGAGTTTTGAAGGACCTTTCATGGGCAGGTGGCAGGGGATTCAGAACCACAAGACGACCCTAGAACTCCCATTTTGCTGCAAAACTTTCCCCCATCCACAAGTCAAAGGTCTAAGTCCAGGTGGTTGACACTCCACACTTTTATAGATTCTGAATTTAATAATATATGTTTGTATTGCGACTTAATAGTTCAGAATTCCCATTGCACATTACAGTGTACTATTCGGCATGTACACAACATACAAGGTCACACAGAAGCATTTATTTTGTCTGCCTTGTGCTTGTACACTATATACACAGATCTACCATGGCATGTGTACCAGGATCGCACCCCTCCATGTTTTGCCCTCAGATGTACAGCACGCTGATCCTCGAAGATTTGCAGCACCTCTGTATCAACCCCACCAAGATTTGTATTAGTGTGTATTTAATACCAAAAGGCTGATTTCAATGCTAATGTAAGAACTCCAACAGGCACACTTAGCTTTAACTTCACACTCCAGTATATGGAATATGTCGGCGGTGCAGGACGTCTGGAGCAGTAATACTGTCTGTACTGTACATGGTGAAGTATGTTGTAGCTGTGAACTTCACAGTGATAACAAAAATCGAAGTCGAACGATCCTATTCCATCTTACAGTAATACATTAAAAAATTTGTCTCATTGATAAAGCAGCAGCAGAACAAAATAATATCTGTAGAAAAGTCAGCTGTATGACCTCTCTCTGACATGACTTACCGCTTCTTTAATCTCACAGCAGAACACGTGGATTTGAAAGTCGTCCGTGTCTATCTCCCTTGATGTGAATGCAAAACAGTCACATTCTGGGGTCCCATCTCTCCCTCGCACGCAGAACAACACTTTGTAGATCGGGAAAGAGGCTATTTCTGTATTGCTAGATTGGTCCATTATTCTAAAATAAGAAGTGAATAAGTACGTGAACCAACCTTTCTTAAAGCATTGTTCCTTATCACATTCTCTGGCAAGTTACATCTTTCCCCAATGCAACAGTAGTATATGCAAACATGCATAAAAGACATATATGATGGCCAATTCTGGATGATGTGAAGCGCTTGCACGTGTCCACAGTCTAGAGGTGCAGGCTCTCCAGGTGTTCAAACTACACATCCCAGCATGCTTTGTCAGGTATCAACTATGTCAATGCAGTTAAAGCATGCTGGGGCATGAGGTTTACAACAACTGGAGAGCTGCACTTTGCCTATCTCTGGTCTAGAGCAGTAAGATGCTTGCTATAATGCCAGTCTCAAGGAGCATGGTGACCTGCCGCCTACACAGAAACTCAGCACCAGTCCCAGAAACGTATGATGAAGACATGTAAACGGCAGATAAGAGTCACATGACTTATCCAGTCTGCCCAGTATAAACGTATACTGAACCTATTTCATCCTCAATTTAGTTTTAGAAACCAATTTTGGATCTCAAGCATGTTTAAACACTTCTACTGTGCTAGCCTCCAACAAATCAGAAGGGAGGCTGTTCCAGTTATCAACTACCCTTTTCGTCAATATTAAAGCTAAGTTAAACAGGGGGAACAAAAACCACTAACTAAAAAGAAAATATTAAAATAAAAATGTCAGTTCTGAAAAGTGGTATATTCCAAATCATATATTAAATAAAAAAATAAATAAATAAATATATATATATATATATAGATTAACAAAACACAGATTTACATATTTAAGCTGGCCATACACTATAAGATAAATTGTTCCAATCTAAGCATTTTTAAAGAGTGGGTAAAACCATGTTGAATTGCAGGGGAGGTAAAATGAATATTAGTGTTTGCATGAAGGGAGAATACTTTATTGTTGCATGCTGCACACAGATACTGACCAGCGTTACTGTTACACTGTTATTACACTTGTGCTGGAAACATCATCTCTCACCTGTAATACTGATTGCAATTAATTCAATTTTCCTCCCCTGCAATTCAACATGGTTTTACCCACTCTCACGCTTAAGTTTGTAAAGTGTGCATCTGCTATTCTCTATAATGAAATAATTAAGGATCCAGGCTGTCACAAGCTGCGTAAATAAATCTTCTGTGCATCGACAACTGCTCATCCTTCAGCCTTAAGATACGTGTGGAAAAAAACTTAAGGTAAAGCACTTTACTTCTGCGCTTACCAGTGCGGAGACGGAGAGCTATCTTCTTAACCATGGATCTGTCATAAAGATCGAGGACTTGTGACCGTAATTTTTTATTCGTTTTTAAATAATTTCCCTATATACAAATATTTTTTTAATCAATATTAAATACAATTTTCCCAAGAGGACAATCCATGACCTATGTGCGCCCATTATATGCACACTAGTTTTGTTTCTTATTGGGAAACTACAGGTTTGTAATGCAGGCTTTACACTGAACTCACCTGACGGATCCCTCGGGAACATTGGGAACATATAGTGTGACAGTGACTGGAGGTGAGCTATGTGCTCTCATCGAGGACATAGCCCTGAGCGCCTCCGACTCACTGCGAGGAGCCGAAACCTTCATACATCCCAAATAGGAGAGTTTGTGAAAAGAGACACTTTCCTCTTCAGGTGGGTTTGTTGAAGGGACAGTATCTTGTGCTGGGATTTCTGAAAGAACAAAAAATTTACACATATTATACAATGAATTTATATATTAACAGGTTTTTAAACAGCACCTTCATACTACATAACACTTTACAATTTGACACTCATTAAGACATGACTGGGTGGTAAAAAACAGAATGCGAGGGGAAGAGGGGCCCTACCCACAAGCTTGCACTCTTAATTAACCTACCAGTATGTGTTTGGGATGTGGGAAGAAACAGAAGCACCCAGAGGAAACCCATGCAGACCCAGGGAGAACAAACTTAGCACTGTGAGTCACAAGTGCTACTCACTGAGCCACTGTGCTGCTGGTAACAAGTTTATGTCTTAACGTGAAAATGCGCAAACAAGAAAATATCATGTACAACATTAACACAATACTACCAGACGATGAAACAAATATTGTTCAAATGGGCAGCAATATTTGACATGACATAGTAACAAAAATAATCCACGTTTTCATGCTATACTTCATGGTGGAAATAGTTTGTGGATTTACCAGTACTGTCGGGGTCCAGGATTAATGTCAGTGGAGGGTTTCGGGCACTGAGGTGAGCGCTGCAGGCTCCGTATTCAGCACCTGATTGGTTGGCATTTTGTTTCTTTTCTGAATCTCCCAGTATCTCTTCCATTGCCTTCTCCAGTTGTTCATCGCCGTTTGACATTATCTGTGAAGATGGAAAATAATGAAACCTGACAACAGCATCACAACATTATAATACATTTTTACGATCGGAAAGGTGTGTATTTAAACAATGACATCCATATTGCATATATCATGTAACTGTATTTGAGGAAGACCTCGTATATAACTATTTCTGGGGCATGGTGATAATATACACGTACCTTCAGCTGGGGAGCGTCATTAAGGTTTGACGAATGATCGTCCTTTAGGGGCACTAAGACAAAGTCCTCATTGTTAGTGCCGCAGGAATGGATTGAAGACTTGTCATCCATTGTTGTGTGTGAATGAGGAGTCAAACGACGATCATCTGATGAGACAAACAATATATTATTATTGGGTTTAGCCTATTCCAAGAACAAAACGAAAGAGATTCATGGTGAGTTTATGAAGTTAAAATGCAGCATGAGAAGGGCCAAAAGACATTAAACCAACATCAACAGTATACGGAAACAAAATGTGTTTAGATACAGAGCATCAGCGACACATACATTCAGCATGTTACAATAATTGATGGGATACAGACTCCGCAGGTTTGTAACCACTTGTGGCAACAAACTGTATTATGGTGATTTGGTGGTGACTTTCGATTTTCTTTTTTACCTTTGTGGGTACAAAGTTCATTCAAAACAGAACAGAGCGTAGCAACCTTTATACTCATTCCAGATCATGCCAATCCTATTGTAAGAGTCACAACACAAGAGATGTACACAGGAGGGAACCAATCACACTTATACATGCTATCACACAGGGATAAAAACACAACTTCAGCCTCTGGTTTCCGTGTTTGGATTTCCTTTCCTGGCATTAAACTAAGTGCTTGAAAGTGCACAGCCTGCTGTTTGCTCTCATTTCAGCACATCAGATGGCTCTAAAAAGAAATTATTTGAGGTTTATATGGTTCACCTAATGTTTATCTGTACAAACAGTTCCTGAACTCATAACGTTTCATCATTTTCAAGATCTACCGCACACAGAAGACCGAGCGACGCTCTCTTAAGGGTGCTGTGGAACGTCTAGAGTTTAATTCTCATAAAGGACTGTACTATTGAACCCGTGTGTAAAGTTACGTGCAAAATCATGTTGTTTGCATGTTGCACACAGATACTGACCAGCGTTACTGTTACACTGTTATTACACTTGGGCTGGAAACATCATCTCTCAAATCTAATACATAAATATAACATGCCCCCCCATGTTGGCCCCATATACAGCAATATTGTAGCAACACTAATGTGGGGTGTTCCTGCTGTTTGTATGGTGTTGATTCTTAGAAGCCGAATCTTATTTCTTGTAGAGCTACAAGATTTGATGTCATCATTTCGCCTCAAATATGGGACTGCTCGGTAATTACTTTGTCTTAGGGGAGCTTTGAAAAAATATGAAGTTTAGGAACTACAGATTTAATTCGTATTACTTCAAAGACCTAACAATATCATAGCATCCCTCCACCTAATTAATAACGTTTCCACTTCCTTTTAGAAATTGTTATTTGTCGGTCACCCTGCAATCATGTAACTGAGGCGGAAATAGGATGTTAACGAAACATTTACTTACTAAAGGAAACAAATGCAGAAACAGCCTGAAGGAAACCTGCTTCGTTTTACTATAACTTACTATATACTGCAGCATATAATATGACTGTCATGTATGTGGCAACCTGTGTATTTTACCATTTCAAGTAGCACTTGAAACCATATGTATAGAATTTCTGTCTGTGTATTCTATTATTAATCCCTCCCACTCCATTATATCAGCCAACACCAATACCAGAGCAACCAGTGCCTCGCCCCATAACACAAGTGACAACTTAATACACACAGGTAAGAATGAAGCACATTCTATGCCAACTTATTCTCCATAATCTATTATATTGTGTCTTCACATCTTCTCTTTATACTCCCTGAATATAATGGATCCAGACATCAGCACAGCATTCTCAGGACATATGTGGACCTAAGCGCTCTCCATACTGCACCTATTTTAAGCAGAGGTGCCAACCTTTTGCTTCTCCCCCTCTGCAGGCGATTTTAGGGTGAGCAGTGAATTATGCAAATGACGTCTGATGTTCCGCCTACTGCACATTAAACTCCTCCATTCCTAGGTTTATCAAGGAGGGGCGGGATGTCGTCATGTCCCGCCCATCCATTGTAATGATCAGGGCTTGAGACAGTAGCTTTCTTTAAGGAGTGGACCCCTTTCTCGCTGCTTTGGCTTCTCTCCTGGGGATACAGGAGCATCTACCAGAAGCGGAGGGGAGACAGGTGGACACTACATGTACCATGATTGATCTAGTGACTGGTGCCGATAATGGGGCGGCTTTTCCAGAGGGAGAAGAATCGCCCGATTTATAGGAACCGATATAAACTTAATGATCATCGCTCTAGTGAATGGCCACATTTAGAGGTGGAAGTGTATAAAGTTCATCTGTGCTAACGCTTTAATGCAGTTCTATACCGTTTTTTTAGTGACCTGATTAACTTACTATTAGAGTGAAGGAAAACTGAAGAGCAGAAGTGTCAAAACTGATTATTAATATGATTGGTCATAGAAAACGGTGCTTCCTGTGATCATTTTATTAGAATAAACGGATTAAGGATGGTTCATTTCATAAGAAACACAATACAGAAGTTGTTGCACTCTGGGATGATGATATATGAAGCCATGGATGAGCAGTGTAGCACAATTACTCCCTTATTTGCAGGACGGCATCACAAGGCAAATGTAACATCTCCCCGGAAAACAATATCTAGTTCGAAGCCGCTCTCTGTCACAGCGTCATCCCTTCTATGCCAGAGGTTTAGCCGCTTGTCCCTCACCCCTGACAATAACAACAATACCACTATACATCACTGTAGTACAGGACTGTGCTTGACAATAATACAACGTGCAATGTTGAGATGATGTTTCCTCGACCAAGTCTAATAGTAGTGTAACAGTAACGCTGGTCAGTATCTGTGTGCAACATGCAACAATAAAATATTCTCCCTGCATGCAAACACTGACATTCATTTTACCACCCCTGCAATTCAAAATGGTTTTACCCACTCTTAAAATTTGTCAGGATCCAGTCCATAGTGTATGCCACCAATATCCTTATGTGGTACTGGTGTATGGTCAGCTTTGCTGATGACTGCCCTTCGTCCCAATGCTTCACAATCAATTCTATAGAACAACTTTTTTATACAGTAATAAACCAGTTAGTGTCTATAGCAAGAAAAACCATTTAAATTGTGTCACTACCCTCCTGCACCTTACACAATAATGCATTCAAATTACAGCTGCGACACCTTCGTAGCAATCCACCCCACCCTACATCACTACCAGTACAACCTGTTTCTGCTTCACATCTGCGAACCTTTACTGCATGGTCATTACTTTATTCTTACTTTTTCCTTAATTACAAAATATAATCTAATTCTATTTATTCAGAGATCTATATCCATATGCCAAACCATAAAGGTATCTTTAACAAGCGTTACAAGAGATCGCAAACATTGACATTCTCAAAAGCCGTATCCATGCATGCTACACTAACGCTCCGACACATTAAAGTCGCATCTTTACAACAATCACCGTGAACACAATGATCACAAGAACTTTCTAAAAGAATGTACTGTGACAGCCGTTAAATGCCAAGTCCATCCCAATATGCAGCTGTTACCAGACAGAAATGTCTGAGCAGAAATGTCACTATTGTTTAGATTGTAAAGATGAAAAGCAGTGTTCATGTAAAATACATACACTCCACACAAGAAGAGATGGTCTCAAGCTCCCAACAAAATGGGTAATCCATGGGCAAACTTTCTGACCCCGCTATCCTTACCGGACCAGCGGGATTGCATAAGATCTGCCATGGATGTAGTTCACAGCTCTTTTTTGACAGAACTGTTTCAGACAACATCAAATCGACTAGAGAGCCCCAACGAAAGGCGAGTTCCAATACTAATTCTTACCCCAACCATAACCTTCCCCTTGTATGATAAATACCCTGCCCTCTGCCTAACCCTAAGCTTCCCCAATCTATCCACCCCCCTCTGCCTAACCCTAATCTTCCCAATACCTGATGCGTAACCCTAACCATCCCCTTCTATGCTAAATACCTTGCCCTCTAAATAATCCTAACCAATATTTCCAGTCCCCTCTACCTAACCCTAACCTTCCCCAATACTTCCACTCCCCATTTCTAAACTTTTGTTTACATAAAAACTACGTACGTAAGTAAAATGATTTATAATTATCATTTGTCTTGAAGACGTATGATTACTTTGTCATGTAATTTCCATAGCAACCACAGTCACTTGGCATTTTTATACAGTGACCAGAAAGGCATTGAAATATGAGTTATCAGCAACATCTTTGTGTACAGCTGTATTCAGTGGAGAAATGAGAAATAACATTTACCTACAACGTATTTCAGTAGTTAAAAAAAATTTAAGGGGAAATCCCAACATTTCAAAAAATCTAATCTTAAACAAATTTACATATTGAAGTTCAAAGCTGCACAAGACGAAACAGAAACAACTAATAAATGAATCATTTTACAATTGCTAAAACTCTATTTTCCCTTCGACAGCAGCAATAAATAATCCTGTTTATATACAAATATACCCTATGTTTCTTATCTAAACAGTAAACAAAAAAAAAACACCAGTACCCACACATACAGTAAATAAAACCACAGGATGATTTCCAAAGAGTAACCAAAAAATGTCATCAATCACAATGCCTGGAAAACATAAATCATACATGCTATTTATACAATTGCAAAATTTAACTGAATGGACAGGGTACAGACTTACATACTACAAAGCTTATCAGTGTAAAGGTATGAGTGAGCAAAACCAGGTTGTAGGGGAGTTCAATTTCATTAGTTACAAACAGTATTATACCCCGTTCAGATTGCCTAAGAACGCTGTCGTTTTCGCTGAAATACTCTAGTGGAAAAGGCGCTGTTTGAAGGCAATCTGAACGATTCCTTTTGAAAACGGCGCCTGGGGTTTTTCGCCAGCTCGCCGGCTTTCTTAAAGAACATTGAGGGGAGGTGATTGGCCTAAAAAGACACGTGATCATTACGATCACAGTCTTTTTAGGTTCCCTCCCCTACACACAGGACGGCGCCTTCACTGTAAAGCCGGCGTTTCCTGTCATACTTTTTGCTGGAAGCCGCAGATTACGTTATTCCTTCTCCATAAACACATGGATGTTGAATATAAACACGATCTGAAAAGATAATACTTCCATTGGGGTTTACACATCTCGAGCAATAATGAAAACGTTAATTAGTTACATTCAGTTAATTAGGACGCCATTATCAGATATTCGTCATTTACCATAAGGGTTATAATGAATGTATTCAATCCCTAATTATCCAAAGCAAATCGTAATGTAATTAGCTTTATTAGCCGACTGAAATTCTGAGATCTCTAACATGCCGGGCCTTGTGTCCACTCAGCCATGACTCACAGCGTTACATATACAGTGTGACGTTATGTCATGTTACCTAGACTAGGCGTCATCTCCATTATGAATGTACACTGTGTCTGTCATATAAAACAGGCATATTACAGGACCTATGGGCTGCTTAGTAATTCACTTACAGGGGAATTTGTCAACATGGTTCTGCCCACTCGAGTAAATTATGCGTAAGTTAGTAGTGCCTAAAATGCTTAGAGCCTTGAATACAGCAGCAGTGACCCCAACCAAAACATCCACTGTATCTTAATTCCTGCGAGGATGAGGGGTGTCCTTGGGGGGGCATTTCATTATGCAAGCGATTGAAAAACATTACCTATCATTATCTAGATCGGGTCCAAAGTGAGCAGACTATGGCCCGTTACATTTTGGGGTATATTTACTAAGCAGGGAATTTGCTGGAGAATTGAAATGTGGGGAAGTTGCCCATAGCAACCAATCAGATTTGAGCTCTCAGTTTCATTTTACAGACTGGAGAATGTAAGTTCGAATCGATTCGTTGCTATGGGCAACTTCCCCACTTTTCAATTCCCTGCTTAGTAAATATACCCCTTTATCTTTGGTAAGAAATGGCACCGGCAATAGCTGATGAGAATCTGGTGACCTATGCTGTCCTTTCCTTCATTAATAACGCAAATAAAAAGTTCCAATGCCTCAGCACAAAAGGATCAATAGCTAATCCTGGTCATTCACGTCACTGCAGTAGTCGCCCATTATCATTCTGTGAGCAGTTGTCGGGGATAATCTGTCTAAAGAGGATCTACTTCTGCCATCTATCTCTGAGCTGGGCATAGGTTTGGTTATACCATGCCAAGCCAAGCCAGGCGGCTTTAGTGTTGTTGCTCAGAACATCTGGGAAATTTATGGAGTTTCTTTTTCTGTGACCTATAAAGACCTTAGACCTGTGTTGTGCTTAAGGAAAAGGATATCCTTATGATACCCTTGCATATTGAACAGTGCTAGTCTCTACCACCTCTGATGGGAGCCTGTTCCACTTATCCACCCTTCCAGTTATGTCACATTCTCTCACATTCCCTGTAAGCTTGACAGACATAAAAAAAAAAATGCTTAAAATGCCTGCGTTATGAGCTGTAAGAGTCTGTGAAGTGGCTGGTGAAGAGCACACGCCTTAACGTCATCCTTGCATGGAAATCTCATCTCTGATGCAGCCCTGGCAGGGTGTCAGGAATCATGGTGCACCATCAGGAAGTGGACAAAGCAAACTGGAGCAAAAACGGGGGAGGCTGCGTCTGTTCCATTATCACTTATTCCACTGGAAAAGTTCTGATAATCAGGGGAGGAAGAAAGAACCACACCTTAGATGACTGCACCAAACACATGATCACTTGTAAAATTAATATAGAGCTGGGGACAGATCCAGAGTTACACTTACACCTTTTTTTTAGGTGAAGGTATAGACCTGAGTGCAACCATGTTGCAATTTATGGGGTGCATATTCAATATAATTCTATTACATGCAGAAAACTGTTGATTAGAGTTGCACTAGGAAACTTCCCCTTCCAACTTTGCCCAGGTCTATACTTGCACCTGTTTTACCCTCACTATCAAACTCTGGATCAGCCCACCAATGTCCAAACAGGTATATAAAAGTATATAAAATAACAAGATTCATGGTGTTTTATAATGAATTTATTCTTTACAGGGAAAAGAATTCTTCCAGGCTCAGAAAGAACATAGAAGTGAAGTGTATCGCAATACACCAGATTAAGAGTCTCAACAAGTCTCTAGGCTTAAAGGGTCAGACTTCCGCTAACATTGTGCTTAGAGCAGAGGTTCCCAAACTTTTTCAGTTGAGGCACCCTTAGCGTCTCCATAATTTTTTTAAGGCTCCCCTAAAACACAATCATTTCTAATTTTTTACGTTTTTGAGTCAAAATCGTGTAATAACTATTTAGATAAAAATAGAAATACTTCAGGTTGACATCAAATCTTGTGTTACTCCTATACAAGACGTAAAATTGTGTTTCTAAGTAACACTAGCAATGTTGCACCATATCAGAAAAAACATTCCACGGCACCCCAATGAGAGCGTCGCGGCACCCCAGGGAGCCACGGCACACAGTTTGGGAACCACTGGCTTAGAGCCTTACATGCAACAGCAGTGACCCCAAAGCAAACTACCATTGTATCCTAATTTCGGAGAGAATGGGGAAAGTTTACTCTCCCAGCGTGTGTATATATATATATATATTTCTACATACAGGATTAAATTATTGGTAACATTCAAAATAATAAAGAACTGTATATCGCGTTATTGTGTTTAGAGTTCCATATGCATAGTTATTACTGTTCCTTTCGTATATTACTGCTGTATGAAAGAAGAATAAATCTCCAATATTGGAACCACTATTGTTTTAATGACATCTATGCTCATTCTTATTGTTCTTTGCGGAGCGGTAGCGACAGATTCACTACTACTACTAGTACAAATCACTACTATTCCACATACTACTGAGGTGCTATGGTTATCCACAGCTCTGTATCTGCACCCCGGGTGTGATGAAATCATGGATGAGCTCTGGGGCCACCCCACACTGCAGGGTCAATGCGGCTTAACGTTGCAGTCAGTAGAAATTAAATAAAACACAGACAATGATTTAACAGCATAAAGCAGACACAATCCTCTAAACCCACGGTTCTCAAACTGTGGGTCGGGACCCCAAAGTGGGTCGTGACCACATGTGCATGGGGTCGCGACTTCCTTAGAGAGACCATCTCCCAGTTGCAGGCCAGGAGCTAGTGGGGTGCAACTGTGATACATGCGTGAAGTAGATGATTGGTGGCCCGCTGTCACCTAGACTGCATCACTGAACCACTTCCATCTCCACATTCATCTGTCACATAGGGTTGCCAGTTGTCATGATGCACAAATAATGTAACNTCCAAGAGTTAAAGGGGTCCTTTAAGCCTCTATTAACGCCCAAATTAACCTTATGGAGCTGTATAGTTTGGTACAAAACATACATTTACAGCTGTTTAAAATGGACCCAATCTAATGTCTTGGTGAAAATATATAGGGGCAAT
>JABWIB010002851.1:20456-47671 GCA_016617825.1 Platyplectrum ornatum | reverse complement strand
TCACTAGTTCTCGTCATGGTTATCATGTAAGTCACTAGTTCTCCTGATGGTTATCATGTAAGTCACTAGTTCTCCTGATGGTTATCATGTAAGTCGCTAGTTCTCCTGATGGTTATCATGTAAGTTACTAGTTCTCCTGATGGTTATCATGTAAGTCGCTAGTTCTCCTGATGGTTATCATGTAAGGCGCTAGTTCTCCTGATGGTTATCATGTAAGTCACTAGTTCTCGTCATGGTTATCATGTAAGTTACTAGTTCTCCTGATGGTTATTATGTAAGTCACTAGTTCTCGTCATGGTTATCATGTAAGTCACTAGCTCTCATCATGGTTATTTTTGAGAACTCGGGTGTGCAGGCTGCATCTTTTCTGCATTTGAATTATATTTTTTTACATATTTTTGTTGATTTGTTTTCACAGAAAGAAAATTGTCGACCAGATGGACGGGATCTGAATGAGTTTAGGACAACCACGATAAATGTTGGTATGTAGCAATCATACTGATGGTGCTGTTTATTTGCTGCTTGGTCTGTGGATTAGCTCCAGATATCTGAGTAAATATGAAACATGACAGGGTGACGTATTCATATATGCAGCAGTATTGGGGCAGCTCTTGTTGGGTCATGAGTTCTTAGATGATCTCCGTGTGAGTCTTTAGCTGCATTTTGAACTATTGCCAGAAGGCACAAGGCATATATTTAGTTTGTTTATAATTCTAATGTAACCCCTGTATGGCCACAGACAGGTTTCTGAAGCTTTGTGTTATGTAAGAACTATGTATGTGACCTCAGATTTCTCTTGATACATGTGCTTTTATTACAGGCTCCATCACAACTGCCAATGGTTCAGCTCTGGTGAAGCTTGGGAACTGCACTGTAATATGCGGTATTAAGGCAGTAAGTAATAGTCGTTTGGGTTTGGAAATTACAGATTGCTGGTAATGATCTCCTTTAAGACTCTTTCAAAGCTGTTGTTGGCAAGAACTGTATTTACTTCATAAAATGTTCAAAAGGGAATAGAATCATCTCTAGTTCTTACGCTTAATGATCTCAGTATAACATTTGCTTTTGATTTAGGAGTTCACCACCCCGGCTATAGATGCTCCAAATAAGGGATACATTGGTGAGTACACATCCAGAATGTGATATATAGAATATACAGTTATAGTGGATTGAAGTACACATTCACACGTCTGTACTAGGGTCATTGTCCCAGCACCTCTATATCTATTCCAGATCTGTCATATATTGGTGGACACATGTGACTCTCAGGAAAGTGAACTGTCACAACCATCTAATCTGAGGAAGTTTCTTTTAGATTCTATTAACAGCTAAATAAGAGCACTATCAAATTCTATGTGCAATGTGTGGACAGACAGGGTCTTATCAATCACAATATAATGATACATCTACATGTTCCTCTGTACATCTCTGAGACAGGTAGAATACCCTTGCATTCCTTCCCCATATACATACAGGAATAATGTACAAGGGAATTTCTCGTGCTTACAATCAGAATGTCATTACTATAACCAATACTTTCACCTAGAATACATGACAGGTGAAACACTGTATTGCTTAAGAAATAAATGCAATGAAATACATTGATAGATTGCATTTTGTGTGATCATGAAACTTACCACAATGTTCTATATATCTAGTCCCCAATGTAGATTTGACTCCATTGTGTTCCTCTCGGTTTCGGCCCGGACCCCCCGGAGAAGAGGCTCAGGTCGCCAGTCAGTTCATTGCAGATGTCATTCAGAAGTACGGGTTTGTGGTTACATTTCATGTGTGTATAAATAAAAGTCATAGCTGCTACAGGAGACTGTTTTCTATTACAGTAGCTGCTGAACACTCCGGGTAAGATTTACTAATATGCTGGAAAGGAAACATGGAGATGTGGAATATAGCAATCAGATTCTGGCTGACATGTAATATGAAATTGAGAGTTTAGTAAATCTAGCCCCTATGATGTTAAGGAGCCCATGTGGGATGACTTAAGTGTAAGGCTACCTCCGTCTTTTCAGGATCATGAG
Source organism: Platyplectrum ornatum (assembly GCA_016617825.1). Classification (NCBI taxonomy): domain Eukaryota; kingdom Metazoa; phylum Chordata; class Amphibia; order Anura; family Limnodynastidae; genus Platyplectrum; species Platyplectrum ornatum. Next base: position 45,635 of record JABWIB010002851.1, on the reverse strand, counting down.
ATAAAATTGAATATTCCCAATGGACTGTATCCAGTCCGTGTCAGATCAAACCTACCTTAAGTTCTCCCCATAAAGTTCCATACAGAGGGGAGTCCTATGGAAAGGATCCATATGATAATCCCATAATGTAAAGTTAGTTGTTTGTTTTTGTCTGATAGAGTGCAATGCTAGGTGTGAACAGCAGAGGTCCTCGCACAAATTTAAACATGATAATGTCTAAGGCAGATCGTAGCTCTCTTGCAGATTTCCCAGCACCTCGTGTTGTTCACTGCTTACACTGTGTACTGTACTGTGCAGCAATAATACCACTGTATCATGTCCCATATACTTCTGTCTATACTGTTCTTGTTGCACAGAAAGGAAATCACTATAAATGTATTACTGCCACCAGGTGTTCAAATTCAATATAACAGGACTAGAAATATTCATATGAGACAAATAGGAAAATAAAAATTCTCGTGTAGCTCTTGTAAACAGTGCAATATGTGTTACTGAGGTGTAAAACATTTCATGGGGTGTGTTTTCATTTGTTTAGTTCACAGATAATAAATAAAGAAGACCTGTGCATCGCAAACCACAAAGTAAGGATATTGTTCCTATTTCATATTGACATTGATTTGGTATGAATGCACTGCTTACTGAAATTATCTGCCATTACAGCAGGGATCTTTGTGGATCACTACAGCATAAACATTGCTGTTCATCCTTCCTAAGTTTCTCAGGCTATGCCAGGTCATATGGGAAAGTCCTGTTACACATGCTATAGATTTGAAATATTCAAGACAGTTATTTTTTCCCCCTTGATATGAATATATATTATTTCTCTTTGTAGCCACTGACTTTTTTAACTCCTTTTTCTGACTATAGTGTACAAGCTGATCAATGATTATCATATGTGGGGAATCCCATTTGCAAGGGCACCATATCCTCACATCTGTGATCACACCTATAACCAAGAATCTATGTGCATGAACAGGCTTTCCATAACCTTCCTTAAGTATTGTAACTAGTGTAACATGGTGACAGTCTGTAGGTTGTGTGTCACCATAAGTAATGACAATTTACACTCCCTCGTGAAGCTTGGATAGGGTGGAATGTATTTCGATGCACATGCCCAGATTACATAGATTAACAGAATAGGTTTAGAGCAAAGATCTGGACAGTGCGGCTTCGGCTCATGAATGTGGATACTTTTGTATCAAAAGCAAAAGGAGATTTTGTTCTGTAGGACAGCGACATTCAAATGGTGGAAAATGATAAGGTATCAGCAGTATGTGTCCACACAGAAACATCCTTCACTATGAATCCAGATGTCTGTAATGAAAGTCATTCAGCTGATGGGAAAGTCGAGGCATGATCCAGTCCAAAGTCATTAGGAGCGGACACTCTCTGTTGTCAGAGGTTGCTGGACACTGGGCCTCATGTACTTGCATTTTGTGGTGTATTTTACACGTGTGAATGGAAATTGGGATGAATGTTACATTTGTCTGAGGAGGCATTTTGACAATCCTATGTACATTTTTGTCCTAGCTGGTGTGGGTTCTGTACTGTGACCTCATATGTCTGAACTATGACGGGAATCTCCTTGATGCTTGTATGTGTGCATTGGTTGCTGCTTTAAGAAATGGTAAGATGATCAATCAATAATGTTCTGATCAATCACTGACACCGTCATTGCCACACAGCCAATGTCACCATTTGTTTAATTCTATGCAATGCTGTCTGTGGCATTTACTACTTATTACATATGCAATGGAACTTTATTTTTTTACATATTCCACTTGTAAAGCCTTAGGGCCGCTGATTTGTGCATGCTGCTACGTAAATCGTCTTTTCGATTCTGTGAATGACCAGAACCAGGACTTGCTCATCAGAATGCTGGTTGTATGGACCTGTTTACAGTGCGATCAGCTTTCCATACATAGGGCTTGACTTTACTTTGAGTGTGGGCTGGGCCTTGTCATACGGATCCAGTTCCATAGGACATTGCTCTACATTCAGTAGTAACTTATGTAGACGACTTAAGGAGTGCTGGGGATTGAACACTTCCTAGTGAAAGTTAGGATCTCTCTGTTATGGGTGCTGTTCCGGTCCATTGAGGTTCATCTTCATACTGTATTTAGCAGATTTAATATAGAAGTGTCAGGGCAAATAATGATGTCGTTCATAGCAACCATTCTGTTCCCAGTCATCTGCACCCTTACAGTGACAGGCACATGCATGGGTAGACATGCAGTCATAATAAACACTCCTGTGCCTGGAGAAACTCTGAATGGCTTCTAATGTTGGTCTTTCTCTTTATAGTAAAGTTGCCATCTGTTAAAATAAATGAAGAGACTGGCTTGGCTCAGGTGCAGCTGGACGTAAAGAATGGACTGAAAATTCAGAAACAGCCGGTGGCCACATCCTTTGCTGTATTTGATGAGTAAGTATCATGCGGTAATGGCAATTGGGGATATTCATGTGGCTCTGTGCTGATGTATATTGCTGATATGCAGGTGATTGTGTCTTTATTGTTAAGATACTTTCCTAACAATTATGTTATAGACAAGTTTCAGTTCGCTCCTATTGATTCAGACATTTCATTAGCCGCTGTTTATTTTTGTATTGAGGCTTAACCACATTTGGCAGAATCGCTATCGCAATGTAAGCTCCTTACATAGAGACCAGGGTTCTGCCACCAATTCCTCCTGACACAGCACTGTTCAGTTGTCAGTGACACAATAGGGCTGATCCATAGTTGCACGTTTTAGGTGCAAATGTAGCGCAAAACCTTGGTGTTGCATTCACCATTGTGTCATCATGTGTATTACCCGTTTGCCGTATTTATGTATGTGCTTTTACATTAACTTGGATTACCGTTAAATACAGTATTTAATGGTAGCGATTCATATATTGGTAGTTAATGGGCTGATCCAGAGTTGCACTGTGAGGGGTACATATGAATTTTAATTCTATTGCATGCAGAGAAAACATGTTGCTTTTGCACAAAGATCTCACACACAGCATAACATTCTGTTAAATCTGTATATTAGAGATGAACCAGAAAACTTCACCTCTCAACTCTCTTAATTCTTAGTTTATACTTGCCTTCCCTGCAGTTGAATGTTTGTGTTTTTTCCCCTTACTCCCAAACTGGATCAGCCCTCACATGGAAGCTTTACGTACACCATTGACAGCATTCTAGGCCATTGTTATAAATAATATATTGTATTAATGTATAAACCTGGTCTGGATTTTTGCTCAGCACACACATCCTGGTGGACCCAACAGATGAAGAAGAAAGTTTAGCCACTGGATTACTTACTGTTGTGATAGATGAAGATGGAAAGTTATGCACTATTAGGAAACCAGGTGAGGGTGAATACATACATAAATTACTACTGCCCATTATGTAATTAAAATTAATGTAATTAATTCACTTAAGTTAAAGATTGTATTTCTTTCCAGAATGTCAGCCATTGTGTATCCCAGTAGTGTGTATGTGCAGAGTATAGCCCTATTAATAATAACAACAGCAATGCAAACAGCTCCCACAGGGATATACTCTGCACCTCAGCCTCACGCTCAGCTATTACCAGCACATGTCTGAGGGTTCATGTTGTGACTGGGTAAATCATGGCTATTTGGCTTTTCCTAGCATTTCTCTTTACCCGGGTTCATGTAGAGAATGTAAATTTACCACATAGCTATAGTAAGAAACAGATTGTATTCGCTGTGTGTGGTTGAAGAAATCCCTATTTGATGTGATGCCATAAATTCATGTAGCTTCAGCTACACATACTCATACGTTCCCCACCTCTTTCTGTTGTCTAATTCATTACACACCTCCTGATTGTTTGGTAATAAGTGTCGGCACTTTTCTGTTTGCACTCAGTTTCTGTGTCTTCTGAACAGGTGGCAGCGGCCTCACAGCAGAGAAACTTCAGGATTGTATTAGCCGAGCAGTCAGCAGACACAAGGAAGTGCAAGCTTTGCTGGATGACGTTCTTCTCAGCGTCACAACACAATAAAGTCACTTTTTTATAATTAACATGTAAAAAGTTGTATTTGTTATAGTGATATGCACCATTTTCTACTAAATAAAACAATCCCTTTACTACATATACAGTGTTTTTTTTATACAATCATAGTGTCAGTCTTAATCAAGTCCTGTATTTTGTTTTTTCTTTTCTTTTTCTCCTCAAAGTACCTTTAAAACCACTTTAAAACATTTGCCCTATGTGAAATCTAATCACTTTTTTTTAATACTCTTCAATAAATTCATCTCCGTACAAATCTCCTTGCATTTAGTGATGCAGATGTATATTTTAAAACTATGGCATAAAAAGGCATTTTGGTGGCCGGCGTGTCTGTCCCGTAACTAATAGACATAGACGGCTGATCTTAGGATTTTGGAGCCACAGTGAAGTGTCCTCTCCGTCTACTTCTTGATTGGTTGTCTGAATGAGGCGGGTGCTGGAGTGGCGCTTGTGGTGCTGCTGTAGCCATTTGGTGTTGCAAGAATTGCAACTGTTCACAGAGGAATAAAAAGTATGGAAAAGAGAGATGGTTAGTCACATTAAATTAAATGATCTAGTGAGCTTAAGCAGAGGCTGTGTGTACATGTAGAACCAGCACAGACATGTATGAGCAGTCATGCAGCATCAGTGGTACCAAAAGCAAGTCAAATTCTTATTGCGCCACAATTTTATTCATGCATGGCAGTAGCTCTATTGATACACTGCTTCTCTTTCGTCCATCACCTGCTTAAACCTCATGGTCAACGAAGCCCATACATTGGAAAATACTGTTAAAAAGTTTGGGCCTAGACTTACTATACTGTGGGAATGGAAAACTGGAGATGTTGCCCATAGCAACCAATCAGATTCTAGCTCTCTCTTTCGTACTACATACTAGAGCAGGATAGGCAGCTCTCCAGCATGCTTTGTCAGGTAACAACTATGTCTATGTAGTAAAAGGATGCTGGGAATTGTAGTTTGTCAATACCTGGAGAGCCGCAGTTTGCCCACCCGTGTAAATAGAGAATGTCCGCTAGAATCTCATAGGCAACATCTCCACAGTTTAGTAAATCTAGCCCTTGAACTGGTTTGGATAGTATATGCAGGAGGTGGGTGACTTTGGCAGCTCCCTTACAGTATGACCTTCTCCTCAGGACACTGTACTGTATTACACAAGACCTGCGGGGCCGTATCTTCTGCAAAGCTTGTCTATATTGTCTCTGGTGTTTTAGGTAGTGGTCATTGCTTTCAGTCTATCAAACAATGCTTTTATAAATGTGCTTACAGCATGCTTTAACCTAGATACTGCTGAGCTGCAAAACCCCATCAACAGCAGCCACACCAGATTGTAAAAGCAGGGTTTGGGTTGTCACATGCAGCACTCAGCAGGAGTTGGGTTTTACATGCATGTATTGTTATGTAATGATTTCCGGACCCATTAGAAATATGTAACGGTAGAAGTATGCACTAGGGAAGGGGCTCGTTATTTGCCAGAGTAGTACAATGTGTTCTGCGCCATAGCTGCTACGTGTTGTGCAGTTGTTGGATTACTTGGAGGGGTGGCTGGTGCTGCGGCTGCATGGCTTGCTGCTGCTGTTGTTGCTGCTGCAGTTGTAAGACAGAAGAGAGCTGCAGATTCTGCTGTGGGTATTTGTACCCGGGTCTGTTCGGGGCAGAGCCGAGCTGAGATAACACTAAGGAGAGCAGAAGGGGAGAGCAGGTAGGTCAGGGTGAAAACATCAGAGATCGGAAACTGAAATGGACCTATTGCCCCAGTGGCTGTGCAGTCAGTTCCAGATTCAGATGTTTACTAGGCTGGTAAAGCCAGTGCATGATGTTTAAGCGACTGAATCCAACAAGTCTATGCTTTCAACTTCCACTCCATTTAGACTGTAAATCATAATGCAGCTATACACGTTGGCCATAGTGTAGGCACAAGCCGCAACTAGACATCATATATTCAGCTAAGATAAACAGCTGGCAGCAGCCATATTTTACTACTGCTCCCTATTTCTTTAATGACTATTTTTAAATATGTAGAAGAACTGCATCTTGTCTATACCCCACATGACAAGTTCAGTTCTTTGACCTCAGTAACGGATGATAACAGAAACATACTGGAGAAATGGAGTATAGATAGGAGCATTGAGCAATCCTGGAATGTATATCACCATTAGGTATGTGTAGGCCAAATAACTTGCTGGTAAACATCCAAGTTCTGGATATTTTAAATAGTGACTTACATTGTTCACTGAGTAACTGAATAATTACCACTGAACAAATATAAGGGCTGATCCAGAGTTGCACTTATTTTGTCCTTACACCCAAACTCTGGATCAGCTTCAAATTGCATCAGCAAATCATATTTGAGAGTTTAGTTTTGTTTTACTCTCATACATCTAGACTAAAGAAACAACTAAGTGTTACTAAAATTAATTTTCATTTATTTCATTTAACAATTTTCATTTGTTTAAAAACAACTTAAAAAGTGATTAATTTGATATATTAAAATACATTTATTTTTATGTTTACATTTAGTAGTGGTGATTTCGTACCTCTGTTCTTCTATCTACTTATATTCCTCCAACACAAAATAAATGATGTTTAAAATTCAAAATGAGATCTAATGAACCATATGTCAAACCATAATCTGCTACTGGAATCGGAATTTTACAATAATGCTACTATCGTGTGTTGATGGCGCAGAGACAATTATTTAAATAGTAAATAGATCTTTAGGGGATTTGGAGCCTTAGGTTCCTCTTAAATAAGTTAGGAATCACTTACAGAAATGAAGGAGGTTAACTCCTTCCCAGAGCATTGGTTTCCAACTTATGCTGCATGACCGGTGATTTATGATAGAGAGCTGATGTACTGAGACGTATATAAGGGGGAGAGAGGATATAGATACATACCAGCTGCCTGCTGAGGCATGAAACCACCTACTCCAGTTAAGTTAATAACAGCTGCTTGCTGTGAAGATAGTGCCTGCTCCTGGCTGCTAGCACCTTGTTCCATTCCCTGCCAGGAAAAGAAACAAAAATGGTTTATAAACTGGGTTACACTTTACAATACCCTGTAGTACGAGGAACAATAAACAGAATGTTTAAGATATACACCCGCAGCTAGATACCTACACACCTTTGCGGAGCAGTAAATCTCTGCTAGCACCAAAGCAAACCAGGCCATGCAGATGACCCCTCAATTTAATATATAATTATGTCACATAAAATAACACCTTTTTCCCATCTTCGCGCGAGATTGAATCAGCCCCATTACGTCTGTATGAGAAGACACATTAAAGAATTGTGCCATAGGGATCAACAATCCCTACACATGCTTTTACTCGAAAGAATGCACTGACATTTCCAATTTGACAATATATAATTCTTACCGATGGTAACAGTCCCAGCTGGTCGCCAGGCTGGGGACTGGAGGTGATGTTCTGTTGGGACTGCTGCGGTGAATACTGGGATAGCTGAGGCTGTTGCTGCATTGGGTTGAATATGAGTGATGCACCAGGAAGCTGTTTCATAGAGGACATCCAGTTTCAAACATAAGTATTTCATAAGAGTTGATAATGTAATCAGAGATCAGGCTTATCAGGTCTACAGCATTTCCACCAAGGGAATCTAGAAATTTCACCTATGCCTACTTAGTACAGTGACTGAGTGACTGATGTGAGTATAAGAACCCAGAGTCTGCATCATCAGGGACCTACATCCATGTACAAAAAGCCAGCCAGAATTATTCACAATGAAACAAGTCATTTTACTCCCTGGATTACCCAACACCATGAAGATAAAATATCAAGACATTATCTATGCAAGATAGGGGTAAGGCGTATATATATATATATATATATATATATATATATATATATATATATATAAAAATTATCTGAAACCTGAATTAAACGGGTCATGAAGCAAGGTCAGTCTTGGGTTTCTCTCAATATAGAGCAATATATATTATAGCTATCAGAAAAACCTAGGTGTAGAACTTTACGTTTTGTTGGCTACCAAATAGAATGAATTCACAAATTCCAAAACACTTGAATTGATTAAAATGTTTCAGCGAGGCAAAGGTTTCAAACCTCCCGGAGCTGATCCAAAGCATCAGAAGCTCGCTGAATACCATGCAGAGCACAGCATCCACTGGACAGGAAGAGAGTGCCGCCTGCTCCACCACAGTCGCACAATGAGCGCCGAGCATGAGGCTTCTACAGCTGCAGTCTATATGTTTAAAATGTTTTTCTAATGTCTGTATCTGCAACATTTTAATACGTTTTTGCAATGCCAGAGTATAGTGGTGGTATACAGAATGATGCACTACTCTGGATCAGCCCCCTTAACTAACATTATTCCAGTGTTTTTTGTTTTGTTTTAAGCTTAAGATGTGTTAGAGAAAAGGCATAACCCAATAATTACCTGCAGCAGGTTTAAAGGTCTCAGACTGGAGGTATTTTTTATACCAAAAGGAGAACCTGAAGAAGAAAAATGTCTCGGTTTACAAGTATCTTATGAGGATGAGTGTGGAAGTATGCAGAGTTCATGCAAAATACATAGAAATGTTAACAGTCGTTTAACCAAAGGTCTTTCATAATATATCAATTATATGTCATAATAAGTGCAATTCTTGATATTTATGCCACATCTACAATGTGCTGTATTGTAAGCTTTTAATGGGAGAATTAAACTGTGATGTTCTCTACAAGTTAAGGCAACAGAAGAAATATTGAAAAAGTCATTGTGATCATGAACAAATAAATGTAAAGTCTTTTTTCATAATCTTAATATCATTCACTCTATAATGTCATTCACTCCTATAATGAAAATCCATGCAAATGTTTTTTTATTTTATTGTAAGGGCAATTATCTCAGCAAACCTCCACCAGAAGTCATACTAACCTGCCTGAGAGGAAGACTGCATGGCAGCTGGCAATGTGCCTGGCATAGTACCCGGCACTAGGCCTCCTGACGGTAAGATGCCACTCAGATTTATCCCTGCAGGAGTTATGGTACCAGTGCTACACCCCAACATGGTATTTGAGCCACTCATCAATGCTTGTGGGCCACTGTGGAGCAGGAAAAAAGAACATTAATTTACTCAAGGTCTGTGTTCCTTCAGTAATAAACTTCCTGAACTGTTTTTAGGAAAATAGTAACTTGGCCCAGACTGTGTATATTTCTTTTATTTTTATGGGAAACAACTATAGCTGGCCATACACTATAAGATAAACTGTTCCAATCAAATGATTTTTTCAAGAGTGGGTAAAACCATGTTGAATTGCAGGGGAGGTAAAATAAATGTTAGTGTTTGCATGCAGGGAGAATACTTTATTTCTGCATTTTGCACACAGGTACTGACCAGCTTTATTTAGACTTGTTCTAGGAAACATAATCTCTCACCTGTAATACTGATTGCAATTAATTAAATTTACCTCCCCTGCAATTCAACATGGTTTTACCCACTCTTGAAAAATCTTTCGATTGGAACAACTTATCTTATAGTGAATGGCCAGCTTATTTCTTACATAAAACAACAAACAAACCAAAACATGAATCAGTGGTCTGTAATCTACATATATCTCACTGGATCTTCAGCTTAAGGAAACTGCAGCAACGTTTTGATTATTGAGTTATATTTCCTTCATTAAGCATCAAGCTTGATCCTCCTGGAGACGGATAACAGAGGGGGATATGCTCTCTAGTCTAGAAGGAATTGTGTGTATAGCTTTGTTCCTAAATCTCTTTAAACCGTTAACCATTAGCAGAGAAAACAGTATAAATAGTATAAAATGTTATGCTAAAAATAAAACCAAATTGCATTTGTTATGCTACATGCACCAAGTTACATTTTCTTAATCAGACATAAATATAATACAAATAAACCCTTAAAAACAACAAAGGGTTTTCAGACTGTAAATGTCTGTGGCCTGTATTGTTCTAACCATAGTTTTCCTTATATGAAGGACAACAAATACCAACATTTAAATAGTGTATATAAAATATATGTTAAATAAGTTTATGCATCTCTCATTAACTAACAAGTATTACAATCTATTACATCCAAAAGTCTATTAAATACCTTTTATTAATTACTTTTTTCAGCTCCATTTCTTTAACAATAAAAATAGGAGTTTTCTATAGGGGGCAACATAATTGGCCATTATAATGCCATTGCAATGTATATTTACAGTGTTACCACCATGTAACCTTTTTTTGTTACTCCCCCTTTTTCTGTCTTTGCTGTATCAAAAAATCTTTTTGTGAAAAACCTCAATAAAAATGTAAGGGTTAAAATATAAATGAATAAAAAGAGGTATAAATGAAATGACAAAAATATATTCATGAAATCACATTTGTTGATAGCAAATAGAGAGGCCGGCGGGAAGTAATACGCAAACATTGCTGTATCGTCACATATATTAGCAATCTGAAGAGCACTGCTATACGTTTTGTATGAAATATACAAATATATTGTGTAGAAAACTGCAGAAAATGCTGAAACTGTTAAGGAGAATGAGATTAGGATTTGTGGGGACCCCTGCCAAACATTAACAAATAATACATAAATATAATTATACATACATATTAAACAAGCGTTATATGCTTCTGGCTTGTGTTAAGACTAGATTTCTGCCCATTGTATTTGTTTGGTCTCCACTTTATCCCCTTTCATTTAGAACCCTTAGAAATGGTCCTGTGTTTGAGGACCACTTTGTGTGTGAAGGCCCCATGACGACTGCCCCAATTGCCCTGTGGTTTATCTGGCCCTGCTTCTATAGAATATCTTACCTCCACGGTTTCTTAATGCCCCAACTGTGTCACTACTGTTTGTCTTCCCATAACCACACAAGTCAGGTCTTCTTCCTTTCCGCGTGTTGCGACCATATTATACAACTTGTATCCTCCAGTGTGCCTAGACTTCACAAGTTTGTGTGAGCGAGGGGAGCGGCCTCCCTTAACCCATGGGCAAGGCTGGATCCTTAGGGATCTGTCCCAGGTTTATGGGATCCAGCCTTTTGGACAGAATTCCCCTGACCTTTATAATATTTAAGGCAGTGGGAAAAGGCCTAAACAAATTACTAAACTGAGGTATATTCTCTACTATGCAGTAGGACACAGAGAGGTTGTTTTGGGCCTCCAACAGAGCTTCACAAAGCGCTTCATGAAGCGACATAAAATCANACTTAGACAAGTCATTAGGAATTCTACTGCATAACAAAATAGAGGTAACTTACCATCCAACAACATTGATGATATTAAGTCCAGCGGGATTTGTCATGACTTGGGTGGAGGCAGTCCCGGTAGTTATTGATGTTACCATGGTGGACAGAGGAATGGTCATTACAGGTAACCCCTGACTCAGAGACATTTGCTGCTGAGGAGTAAACGGTGCTATCAAAGTAGCTTGGGAATTAAAGCTTGACTCTTGGGGTGTGGGGGTTACAGAAGGAGTGAGAGGAGCGGAGGTTGAAACATCGGGTGGGTGCGGTGTCGATGAAGGGGTGTTGGTTGGTGTAGGAGTAGATGGTTTGGGGGTTCCAGATCCTGCTCATTGAGAAAAATAAAAAAGCACTAGTACAAAAACAAGTTGTTTGAAAAATGGAGAAAGAAAACAACTAGATAAACAAAACGTAAAAAAAGTAAATAACATATAGAACAATAAGGAAAATAGATGTATAGTAATAACAATAATAAAACCTGTGCGCCATGGAAAATTTACTATAATGAATACCAATCCCACAAGTGAACCAATAAAGGCACAAAGAAAACACCTGATTAGCAGGTTGCAAATGCTTCAATCACATTTAATGGCAAAACAAAATCAAAGAAATATAATGTTTTGTAAGTAACGGGCCATATGCTGTAAGTTGAAGCACACGTACCTAATTTCCAAATAAAAATAATAAAAATCAACTGCATTGTTTCGNTTTTAATCAATTTTTTTNGTTTTTTGTTTTTTTTNACGTGACANTTTTCCAAAATCATTTTCACACAATGCATGCAAAGTAGACAATCCGGAGATACANGCAGGAATTCAGTTCACTTGATTAAAAGGCAATTTTGCCTGCAACACACAGCATTACAAAAAGCTTGGCTGACTTGCAACCAGTGTTTCAAAAAGTAGAAAGTGACATGATTCGCGGTCATTTTATACATGGCCAGCAGCCTCCATTCATGCACTCATCACAACAGGATACTTTTGAGGCAATTTGAAACTTATATATTAAAAACATACACATACTAAAAGGTAAAAAGCCATAATAATGCTGCACTGCGCGAGGTGCTGTTGAGTAAAGCTGGGTACACACTGCAGGGCAGTTCTGATTTCTTATTTTTGTAATTAAAATCTCATGATGGCAAAGTAAATGTTTTGTATGTACTGTATTCCCCATCTTCTTACAGAGGGTTCTCTACATTGGTCAAGCATGGCACTGCAGCAAAGGNTTATGGGAACACCTTGANACAGATGTACTGCAAAGAGTAGTGCATGGGCTTCACATAGCCAGAGCGTTTTTTTCAAAATGCCCCAGTGTGTACCCAGCTTAAAACATATATAAAACCAAAACGCGTTAAACAGCCCACATGAATACTTCTTTAAAAACTCAACAGCTTCTAAAATTGTAATTCTTATCATACAAAAAAGAAGAAACGCGTTGCACTTCCTTCTGGTCACACTGAATAGCTTTGCATTGCAATTTGTAAAGCATAGGAACACAAGTCATTCTAGCATCATACCATTATAAATACGTACACACTTAGGATGCATACAGGAAAAGAAATAAAATATATATATATATATATATATTTGTATAAAACATAAGGACAATTACATTAAACACAAAATACATACAGTTAACAAAAACACATTGCTGTAACTTCTAAAAGGCTTTGACAAGTGCACACAAGCAGACACGATGGTGTCACCAATCCATTAGAAAGAAGAGCTTAATCTTCATGACCTCTACACAAAGGCCTATGGAGATTTAATGGAGAATTTAGGTCGTGACTCACTTTGTGAAGAGCTTGCAGGGGACATTGCAGATGGGGAGAGCATGCTGACTTGGTTAAGGTCCACAGACTGTTTGCGGGAGATGCTTGGTGGTTTAGATGGCGGTGGGGTTGTGGATTTGAGGTGGCCACTTGGCTGTTGGGGACTAAAAATATTACCTGGAAAGAATTACACATGATGTGAGTGAACTGGAGGCATTCAGCAGGAGTACATCTGCTGGTCTTTACCATGCCATTCAGCTGTATTATTATTATTATGCATTACTAGGACATTTACACCGACCGCACTTCTCATGAGTCCTGATTTTCACATCCCTGCAGACAGCAGTTTGGAATCCTGCATTAGACCCAGAAATCTTCAAGACATTTAAACAGGCGGTGGCTCAGCAAGTAGCACTTGTGCCTCACAGCGCTAAGGTTGTAAGTTCAAGACCTTAAATGTGTGCAGAGTTTGTAGGTTCTCCGTGTCTGCATAGGGTTCCTCTGGGTGTTCTAGTTTCCTCCCACATACCAAAAACATGCTGGTAGGTTAAATGACTGCCCACTAAATGGTCCCTAGAGTATGTGGTCTATTGTATCATAGTTTTGTATACTGTACCCCATGTTATGCGCTGCGGAAACTATGTGACGCCCTATAAATAAACGTTAATAATAAGAATAATTCTTATGTCAGGAAATAACACTTGCATGATATTCTTCTTGAGAAGAATAATAAAATTAAGAAACCGTAATGGAGCTGATGTATATAGAATGCTGACATAACAGTGCACTGGAGGAATAGAAATTCTATATACGTGCTTAATTGCAAATACATTGAAATGAGTAAAATAGTATCATTTTTATATATTTTTTTTTACTGTTATCTGTGATATCTATGGAACTAAAATGGATTAAAATGCATTCGATTTTTAAGTCAATCAACATATCTTGTTCCTTTATGGTAATTGATGTATGCTAATGGTAAGTAACATGTAACAAATACACATAGAAAGATTACATAAAAAATGATACACATATTTTGTCAAAACCACCCCCCGCCCCAACAAGAAACACAACTAAAAAACACACAACACTCCAAAACGTGTTATAGCATTACAGTCAGTTACATATCTCTCATATACATACATATACATAATTAGAGCTACATCTCACTCATTATTTAAAGTAAACCCCCCATTATTATCTTTAGAAAAAGTGTAGTTAACTATCAGTTATTTATACACGAGTAAGATGTTGAAAGCAATGGTTTTCTCGAATACAGTGAAAAAAACNTTACCTGCAGAATTGTTTCCAGAGGTTAAAGGAAGTTTGATTGGCGGTGGTCTGTGCTTCACACCTTTCCCGAGCATAGAGGGCTGCATAGAGGCGGCAAGGCTCTCCGACTAAACATTTCAAGCAGAAAAATACTTGTTTCTATCCTATAAATGGTATTCAGGCACCACTAATTATTCAGAGAGAGAAGTCATAGNACCTACCTCAAGCTCCTTGCCTGGAGAAAAGGGATTCTGGCTCGCTGCACCTCCAGCATTGTAGGTCATTTTCACAAAACCCTTGGACTCACTTTTGAATAACTCGTGGTACTGACTGACAACTCTGGATNAAATAGGTAAAGAGTTTATATTAACAATAACAAGAATTATTATAAATCACAAAAAACCCTGATTCAATTGTGTAATATTGGGCGTGACCCTGGCATTACGGTTCAATTGTAACAGTCGCTGCTGCTTCTATGAATGATTATCGTAGGTCATCAATGAAATGGTTACATTAATATACTTCTGTGTAACAGAAATGATTACACTACACGATACTCATAGCTGCTGAATGAGTATCCTAGCCCATTCACACTNTTCCTAAGGGCACATTATATTTATTGTTCATTTAAAATCATGTNCGAAGGAAAAGTCAGGCTAAAAACAATCAGGGCATAAATTGCCAGCGAAGCGGTGACTAAAAAATGCAACGAAAAAAGTCCAATGAAGAAATCCACCACTATCAAGTTCCATTTTACCAAAAGCATTGTAGAGGAATATACAGAAATGGCAATACAACACTCACCGGTCAATATCAATCTTAGATCCAATAAGAAACCTGAAAGAAAAAGAATAAGCATCACATTTACTGTTCAATAAAATCAATCTATGTAAATAACTAGCACTCAGCCACTATCCTCCACATTTCTTTTGTTCTTTACAGTAGTAAAACATCTGGAGTCTCAATACGTCAATAGGTCAGCTTTTGTTTTATCTTATCCATGTCCTTGTGCATGTAGGACTTTCTGAAACTACCTTTAACAGTAAATTGGAAGATAGCTTATACCACTTCAAGAGGTTATGAAAACCAAAACGTATTCTGAACATTCCCATGTAACATTACCTCCCACTGTATACTTTTATGTGTGAGGCACTGGCCGGACACAAATTGTTTGTATTTTCTGCTAGGTTCTTTGGCTGCCAACTAAATTGTCCCTATTGTATGAATCACCTATAGAATGTAANCCTNCGGGCAGGGCCCCCTTCCCCACTAAATCTGTCTGATACAAATTGTAAAAAAGCTCTATATAATATGATGTTGCTATATAAAAACCTGGTAATAAATAAACAAATAAATAAATAAATAAATAAATAATAGTGGGTTACGCATAGCTAAGCCCACTTTATTGGGTCTAGATGCAGCCCACATTTTAGTACTGGTATTCATTTTATCCCATGCATGCAATCTTTATCCTACACATCAGCTTTATTTGGTTGTTAAAGAAATTGTTCCCTGGCATTAAACGTATTGGGACGTATTGACAATTTTCTGACATGTTCCATACCACAAGCCCCTGGATCTGGTCCTATATCTAAAACATCAGATGTGATAATAGGTCTGTAACTTACTGGGAGTGAGGGCTGTAAAAGTTATCATCTTCATCTGATTTTGATGTCTGCATTTTACCAAAGAACAAAGGATTGCCCACATTCTGGAAAATGGTCAGTTTTGCCTTATGGAAAGGGGTGCCATTTTCACATTCAAACAGATAATCCTCTTTAGTCTCCTGAGGAAAAAAAAAATGAGAAACATCAATCATGTAAATGAATCAGACCAACTACTTTGTATGACTTAACCTCAGCAGTTGTTTTGCACTTTTATATACACACATTAAAATTTTATATATTACCACAGATTCATTACTATATGATGTTTTTGCGCTACTACAGAATAAATATTTAGCAATCCTGTTAAAACTCAGACTTGAGCCATAAGGAAGCACATTGATTGGAGGATGACTTCACTGAAAGGTTAGTTGATAAGTGGAATAGCCGCCCATCTGAGGTTTTAGAGAGTAACTCAGGAAAGCAATGTAAACATGTTTGGCATAAATAGAAGATTGAAATAGGCTCTAGGACCCTGATGGTCAACCTGTGACAAGTCCCATCATGCTTTGCTAGGAGTCTAGAATTTTGAGTCTTTGGGATGAGCTGGCAAAGCATGATGGGACTTGTAGTTTGACATCTGGAGTGTCACAGGTTGACCATCAGGGCTCTACTCTAGGTTGATACTTAGTCTAGTTTTTTTTTTTTTTTGGTAGACTCCAGACAAAAGCCAGTTAATGCCATGATGGAATTATTATATAGACAAGCTGGAGGAAATCTGGAGACGCAGATGACTTGTGGGAAATAACAATAAGGCCAGACGATTGCACAGGAGAGCTGACAAAAAAAACTGTGTATTACATAATAATTTACAATATCTGATCATTTTATCCTCGCTTAGTTGTTCTTCCCTCACATTTGCATCACTCTGGCAGAACTGTGACTGAACCTGCTAAGCAAAGCTGTCAGGCTTACCAAGCAGCTTCAATCAGCCAGAAACATAAGTCATATAAAGAGACGACGGGTGACGCAACCAGAGGAAAATGTGGCTTTTATAATGTCGTTCTAGAAGGTCTGCATTCAAACTGGATTCACACTACACATATGNACTGCATTACAACACAAATAATAAAATGAAGATTGGCCAGAAAAGAAGGATTTCATTACTCACATCTGCTGGCCAGACAGTAGGTTGCGAGTCATCAAGTTTGATAGATTTTTCCACTTTTGCATATTTTTCTACCTAAGAAATGGAGAAGAGAAAGTGTGTCAAAGCGAACATAACTGATCCAGTGAATCCGATAAACAGTGAAGGAACATGTACATCTCCTGCTCAGTTACCCCTTCATAATGTCCCACAGGCTTGGGCCCAAATTTACCAAAGCGCTAGAATTAAAACGTATAGCACACCAGAGAATGTCAGCTAGANTCTGGTTGCTATGGGCAACATCTCCCCTTTTCTATTCCTGCGGTTTGGTAAACATAGGCCTTGGTGTTAAAATATTGTCTGAGACAAAAATCCTGCACCCCTGGAAAATATAGATGGGGAGGAGGGGGGATGTAGAGGTAGCACAAACGTTAGCTTTATAAATCATTACAAGAGATCATTACAATTAAAGGGCAGAAAAAGATATTATCCATTAAGCCCAAACAAACGAAAATGTATACTCTGCTATGCTGCTGTAAGAAACAACCAGATAGAGATAATACAGACAATGTATATATTTTCTAGTGCGATCAAACAATAATTCAATTAGGGACATTATAAATAGAGATTGCAATGGCAAGCATTTGTAGCATTCGATACATGAAATGACTTCCCCCGTGTCCACTTGAGACATTGCAAACGAGGGAGATATAATAACCTTGTAGGTAATATATGACTTATTATAATAACCTCTGCATGACTTAATCTCAGCGCCGAGCCATGTAATTTACATATCTGTCGTATGGACAAAGAATTGGTAACCAGACATAACACCCAGGTGGTTATTCATAAAGGATTTATGGATAATTACAGAGAGGTCACGTTGCAACTAAAGTACATTAAAAACATTTTAAGTAGACTTACATCCACTTCAGAGGGTACGGCTAGTGAGCATGTGTTTTGTTTCCATATGTCGACACACTAAAAGATAATAAATGAATAAGGATTTTAGTCTATTGTGTCCAATAATATGTCCATAATGTACATGAGAAACAATAGTTTGTTTCTGGTGGCAACATACATTTCCGGTTTTGGATATTTTTAGGTCAAAGTGAGGTTGGTTGTATTTCCTCTCCTTTCTCTTATGCAGATAGTCCAGAAGTTTGAGCTGTGGAGGGATTGGACAATTCGATAGTTCCTGCTGTCTGTTCAGGGCTGGTCTGGAGAACCTCTTCAAGCACCTAACAAATCAAGAACACAGTGCAAGAAGTCAGCAAAACACTGGACAAATAGATCAGGAAAAACTAAATACATGGCAGCAGGGGGGGGGGGGATGTCACCACAGCACAGCCAGGCCCCCTGCCTGATTAAAGCTTTAATTCATAATGTTATTAGGGATGGATGGCACTTGCTTGAATTTGTGGCAATGAGTTTTATTACACCACTTGCCTCAAGTCCAAGTCCACTTGCCTGTCTACCCAAGAGCAATGCCGAAAATCAGGTGTCTCCTGGAAATTCCAGGGAAATCAGCAACCCCAAAGACAAGATCATACATTAGCCTATCAAATTATACATGCTAAAACCATACACCAGCAGTACCCTACGTGTGAGCTACTGTAGACATTCACTTTACTTTATAGTCCATTAATCAGAAATAACCTACAACAGAGGTNACTAACCCACAAAGCACAAAAATATGTTGACAACAATTCTGGCGGCAACAAAAGACATTTTATAAATTGACCTCTTAGCAAAGCATTTTTGTCAGGAGTACAGGAATAAGGAGATTTCTGTTGGCGCTGAATGAGCCATAACTAGGCCAAAGATAAGGCTATGAGAGCATATCTTTAAATTATTATGCAACCTGTCATTACTTAAACACTCCTTATTNAGGATTTATTGAATAGGCATCTGGTTTATTTTAACATGATGTGAATTAAGGGACTCAGAGTTTCATGCGCATTCATTTGTTCTATCTTCTAGACTGTCTCATAAATCTCATGCTAAAGATTACATATGGCAACAGAGAAAAACAAAACACCACAACAATAGGCAACAGTCACCGTTTCATGGGGCACGTGTTCATCTTCTGCTTGTTGAATAGCAAGCGGTTTGTAGTGCAGGCCACGGATATTGATGGATCGAGGCATAATGGCTCCGCAGTTGCCAGGATGAGCTGGCTTTCCAACTGCAATTTGTCTTCCTATATATAGACAGCACAAATAGGATTAAGTGTTAGCAGAATAATAGAAAACTAGAGGAAAATAGGATAACTTACCAGCATATTTTAATGTTATCATTGTAGGGNTTATTAACAAATGATCACACTCAATGTGATTAGACCCAACATTAGACCCAGAGCCTCAGACCCTGAACAACATGCTCAAATCTTCATTTAATCAGTAAAAGACAACTATGGTAACTAGTATTCTCCCTATAGAATTGCAAAATAACCTAAACATCTTCAGTTGGAATGTACTTGTATATTTAGATCAAAATCTCACTTTCTTTGCTTTAAATAGTCTTTTGTTTCTGGAGATCTGGCCTACATCTCCTTTCAGTGCTATGACAGTAATTGCATCTGACTCATGTTTCATTCATATGTGAGCAATGTACTGTATAGGTGCTTGTATTCAGACCGCTGCTAATTGCTTGAGGTAACCATAATGTGACAAGGTTGATTTATACAAAAACCATTTGACATCAACCAGGTGCATTAAACAGCNGAACTTTTTTTCATTACATTACCTTCCCACCCGGCAAAAAAAGTCAAGAGTGGGTAAAACCATGTTGAATTGTAGGGGAAGTAAAATGGATGTTAGTGTGTGCATGCAGGGAGAATACTTTATTGTTGCATGTTACACACAGATACTGACCAGCGTTACTGTTACACTGTTATTAGACTTGTTCTAGGAAACACCATCTCTCACCTGTAATACTGATTGCAATTAATTCAATTTGCCTCCCCTGCAAGTAAACATGGTTATGCTCACTGTTGACTAAAGTTGGTCGATTGGAACAATTTATTGCATAGTGTATGACCAGCTTAAATGTGCCGAAACAAAACATACATACGTGATAAAAAGAACAAAAAAAAATAATTAGAAAAATTCTTCAACCTTGAAATATATAATGTAATTACTAGAAAAATAGCAATGCACATATCCCAGACAACATAATGTATGGGAAAGTTTACTGGGAAGTACACACTTTCATTTTAGGTTCTAGAAGTCCATGGTGCTTTTAAGACTTTTGGACAATATAAAATATAGGTCAATGCTGATGTTTAGAAAACTGTTAAAACAGCAAGGTGTTAGGACCCAGGGCTGGATCCAGAATTCCCCGTCACTCGACTCTCTGGCATTCGATAAGGTTACCTTAAGAACCTTAAGTTCCTCGTGTGGTCAGCGGTCCGTATGACCGATGTCCGCATGATTTTGCCCTCATCCCTCCCGATCCATTCATTTAAATGGGTCAACGCTACCCAGCTAGCGTAATGTCAGAGGAGGGGGTAGCGTACAGGTCACCAGAGCTCTTTTAACCCACTTCCACAAGTATGCTTTTATTTTCCTAACTCTATTCCAGGATCCGGCCCCCAGGAAGAAAATCAGTGTTCTAACTGTATATAAATAAATTCATTGTATCAATTTTAATTTTCGCTTCATCTCAGTAAACCTCTAGTCAGATATTTCGATGGTATTTTGTTAAACACAATTCTATGACTAAACATAAAAAGTTACCTGTGTCCATTTGTGATTGTCACTGGTGATGGCGTGGATGTCAGATACCAGNGTCTGGGGAGGAGAGAGAATACATGTTAGAAAGGAGTGATCATTTTCTTCTACGTACTCTGACATTACAGACACAATAAAATACACAATATAAATGGCCTGCAAGTTTTTCTGTCTGAGAATATATAGTCAATTAATACCGATGCTCTTTCCATATGCTGTCAAATCCTTTTCCCCTCTGCAATATCACTTGAAACAGTCCCTTCCTATCCACCGAAGACACTCATTCACTATAAAGTCAGCGGCTAGACTCCACTTCCTCTACCACCCTATTGAATTCTATTCAAACTCCTCACAACAACCTACAAGGTTCTCTACTTTTCCTCTGCTCCTTACNTCTCCTCACTTTTCTCCATCTACACTCCCTCCCGACCCATTGGTTATGCTAGTGACCACTGCCTCACATCCCACATGATTTCGACCTCTCACTCACACATTCAGGACTTCTCCCAAACTGCCCCCTTACACTGGAACAACCTATCTAAACTTATTAGACTATCTAATACCCTCCAAGTNTTCAAATTCTCCNTCAAATCCCACTTCTTCAGATTGGCTTACTACTCNACCTAATCCTTATACAATCTCCCTCCCTATCCCAATGTCTTCTGTACTGTCCACTCCTCCTGCTTAGCATGGTAATTGAAGTGAGTAGGGCCCACAACCCTCCTTTCATTTTACTCTACCTGCCCCCATCTCTTACCCCTCCTTCTATTTCTNCTAAAACTATCTCCTCCTTTCATCATANACTTCTTTACTTTCTTCATTTGATTTGCTTATTACGTTCTAATTTTGTACCCCAATTTTCTTTCTTATACTGTATTCTCTACTGTATGGTGCTGCACATATTGTATGGTGCCTTATAAAGAAAGTTATCAATAAATTAACACTAATAAACAATAACACTAACATACAATAACACATTTAACAACATGGCAATTTACTCAAGTATTGTAAAAAAAAAACACATTGCCCCATTACAAACTATATACTGTTCCACGTAGATATTGTTTGAACCTTTCATGTTTTTTATGAATGCAGTGTATATAGTTATGCAGCATTAGACTCATTTGGCAAATTGAACCTCACTAACCATCAAAAAGTTATTCTGTAACAGAGCCTCAACACTATATTAACTGTGTAATTTCAGTACATAGTGCATGCAAAATCCCTCAATGACTACATGTTCAGTCATTTAAGTGGATTCAATATTCTGAAGCAATATAGCGTATATTAAAAATGGTAAGATGGATACAAAATACCATTTATGTGAATATACATAATTACAGTAGATGATAAAAACAAATAGTAAAAGAAATCTGTACTTCTTATAACCATTCACTCTGGATCCTGACAGCACTTTAAATGGCTTAGTAACATTGTTTTTTTTTTATTAACAGCCATTACCAGCTCAGGACAACACATTATTACCATTATACAATTTACAGCTTTGATATGAAATAAAGTTAATTGATGAAATGAAAACCAGTAAACCAGACATCGGAGAACTTACCTGCATTGTTGGCCGCAAAAGAACATGTCGGGTTTGATATGTCGGGGATTTTAAATTGCCAGACTGCCTGTAGTCACGTATTTCAGTTATAACACAACCGCAATGGAAAATATTTACCTGCACAATAAAAAGATATTGTTTATATAAAGCTGAACATCACCATTACAGCTGTAGAGATCTAAGCCCCAGGCCTAAACTTACTAAGCGGTGAGATTGAGAAGTGGGGATGTTGTCCATAGCAACCAATCANATTCAAGATCACATTCTCCAGTGTGTAAAATGAAACAGAGACCTTGATTGGTTGCTTGGGGCAACATNCCCACTTTTCATTCTCACCGCTTAATAAATTTNAGCCAGTGTGTTGATATAGAAACCTAGAAACTTAGAAAGTGACGGCAGATAAGAGCCACATGGCCCCAGTCTGCCCAGCTGATGTACAAATACCAGTAACATGTCTAGGTAAGTCTAATGCTGGCCATACACCAGTGTGATCCATTGCGGGATCTCACTAGTGTACATGCAATGGCCATGACACCGGGTGNGATCTAGCTGAATCTTGCCTGCAGCNGGTAGGATTCAGGGTGCGACCACGTGGCCGTGCATCACATCATCGCACCCGTTATTGCCAGGTATATGGCCTGCATAATGTTTCTAACGTTTCATGTATGTGACATTAACGCTTATTTTCTTTTAACTATACCAAAAGCTTTAAATCTTATTTATTGCCCAATAAATCTTTTGCATAAATGGTTTTCCAACCTGTGATTTTTCCAAAAGATCTACCAAGATTGGTGGTAATTCCTCAGAGTCTATATATTCCAATAGTTCTCCTTCATCATACGGCAGACGGATGGTTTCAGAATCTGCAGAAAGTCAATGGTTACAACGTAAGCACATTTTCCAAAGACGTACACTTATTNCCATAATAANAATCAATTTCCCATTAAAAGAGATTACATGTAAAATAGCTGATCCACAACAATGGGGGGACGTTTATAGTTTAACAATGTGAACGGTTTTCTTTAAAATACACTTTTTAGTAGGCAAATCAACACTAGATAAGTTCATTATGAGTGACGAGTGTTGATATAATGGCTTTAGAGGTTTAAAGATAACAACAATTACACAGAACAGTGCTTTCAAATTATGGATACAAGAGGTCACCTTGAACTTCTTCAATCCGTATAAATNGAACTCGTAGAAACATGGAATTTGACTAGGATCATCTAGTTTGCCCATTATATCCACTCACCACCCTTCCTGTGAAGAGGCTCCTTTCTTGCCTTGGAGTCACACTACAAATCTCCAGTTACACTACACTATTAAAACTATACAGTCTTCCTTCTGTAGGTCTTTATTTTTGACAAATCGGAATATAATNCTACCTGATCCATTCTTGCCCCGAAGCATCAGTGAATAGCCTTCATTTCCAGGATACAGGTTGACCACCAGGCACGAGAGAGATTCCTGCATTACCAACTTCTCCAGAAGATTCACATTTCGTCTCAGTTTCTGTTACAGAATAATACAGCAGATAATAAGGAACCACAGCGTGTAAACAACTACTTTATATAGCATAGCGTAAATGCTATCTGTCCGCACCAACACAATGCTGGAATGAACCTTAACCAACATAGCTATCCCAGGAGAACANAACTATAACCAGCTATTGTATGGAACGCACAACACTGACAGCACCCATGCTCAAATCATAGCAGGGAAAGTTACTTACATGGAAAGTACCACATTATATGTGGAGTTCTTAAACTCTTATATAAAGTATAGTAATAGTATAGTGATGCAAAACAAACTTTAATGTTCCTCTTCCAGCCAGGTGTGTAGTACTAAATTACATGAACATTGAGGTGTATAGATATCAGGTGCATTTAAACCTACAACAAATGCTAACAAATATAATACTACCACCTTCAGCCCGTTCACAAAACAGCGCATACCATTCAATGTTATATTCAACTGTAGAAAAGAAGAAAATAAAACCAACACCTTCCTAGATGTCTTTTCTTTACTGACCGCAGTGTGACACTACCACAAGGTGAGATGACTAGTCTAAGGCCACCCGTGGCTTGCTGGAGCCATGAGTCACTATGTCTATAGGTGCAACTAATGTGTTCCATATGTATAACTCCATGCAGCAGATAAAAATAAGCATGTTCTGTAATTATTTCATTACACTGGGAAGCAGCAGGGGTAATGAGTTCCTGCCTAAAATGAACATACAAGCACGACTGGGAGGTTAACCTGACATTGAGAGAAGATGAAATCATATTTAATGTCGAAACCTAAGAAAATAATGACACCAACTTTCCCATTTCAACACACAGGAGACAAAAATACTTAACATGGTGAACACAATGCAGGTTATGATAATATTATGTATTCATTGTTCGATAATTTATAACAAAGATTAATGTTGTCTACAACTGCCTGAAGATAAACTAGGGGTGTAGAGTTATTCTTATTAACAGTTCTAGATGGTAAATGTGTGTGAACCCGGGTATAGGGACATGTTCTTCAGTGAGTGCTCAGTGCCAGTATGTATGTATGTATGTATGTATGTATGAATATTAATATATATATATATATATATATATATATATATATATATATATACATACACACACACACACGCCTAAATAGCATTCTATAACCTTCTATGCAGTGAATGGCAGTCAACACTCTGATTGGTGGATAGCTGTAGCCATCCACCAATCAGTGCGCTGACTGCTACTCACTGACTGGCTGCTGCACCGGTCTTATTCTCACTCAGACTGATGTGACAGGCGCAGCAGCAGAGGTCACAGCCGTGTGAGTGACAATGAGACCGATGCTGT
>JABWIB010002851.1:4269-18717 GCA_016617825.1 Platyplectrum ornatum | reverse complement strand
GAATAAAAAAAAAAAAAAAATGCACAGTGGAGGCAGCACCAGGAAGCAAAACATATTGATGATGGGGCTGCATGAAGACACGAGATGCTACTGATCAGTGCCAGCACACAGAATACGTGTACTACAGTAACAGAAGGAATTATTTAGAATTACCTCCCTCCAGAAGAGTGCTTGCGTTTCGGAGGTTTCTGTCTGGCACTCTCAATGATATACTGCAAAACAGAAGATGCATTCCTCATTACTGAGCCTACTCCCATATGATTTCAGCAGAATATATAAAAAAAAACAAAACAAAAAGCTATTATATAGCCAACAAAATAATAAAAAACGTTTCATATGCTAAAATGTACACTGCAAACAAGAGCAATTCTACATCTATTGACTGAATCAAGACATTGGCTACCGCTCAACACAGTTATCGCAGCAGTAGCGGAGCTCACTCCTACCATTCCCACCTAAAATGTGGTTTCCGCTAACTTAGCTAATCATTAAAGTGATAACACCCAATAACATGTATTCCCAAAAACAGGAAGCACACTGAGGGAAAGGGGTATATAAATCATTTATTATGGTGATTGCAAGGTTGGTAGCAGCTGCTAAATGCGCCCCAGAGCCCTCACATGCTTCTATTTTTACATTGAATGAGACATGACAACACACATTATGTATCAGATTTATTCAATGGAAAATTGAACCCGTGTATAGTTGTTACAGGCTTCCCCACACTCACTCATTTCTAAGGAAAACGAGACATTTAAAAAAAGAAAGAGCTTACCTCAGCCCGATCCAGCGCCAATTCCAGGGCCTGCTGCTGGAAGACAGACAAAAGTCATATGTCAGTATCCGCTGCGTCTCACATTCACAGACTGGTTACATAAATATGAAAAGCCGAGGATGCTCACCATTGTGGCCACAGCTGGTCGTTCCAAGTCAAGGACATGCGGGTTACAGTATATGAGTGACCATATTGGTCTGCAGTACTTAATGTGCTGGAAATAGAGAGAAGGATTAGTTAAGTATCTAGTAATATGTAATAAATACTAAGGCTATTTACAAAAGCATGGGACGTTAACAACCAATCACATTTTGGCAACCTGAGGCTCTCCAGGTGTTGCCAACTATATGTCCCAGCATGCCTATGTCTATGAGGTTAAAGCATGCTGAGTGAAGGCACTTGATCTAGCAACCTGGGATCACCTTTGGGAATCCTTGGGGCGCTCTGGGTTTCCGGTGGGCTTTTCAGACCACTTGCAGTATCTCTACTCTAATGTTTTTATATCCAGAGGGGTACTCGCCTATTGACGCCCCTATTGTTTGCAGTGGCTCTGGAGCCCCAGGAGGTCTCCCTTCATCGTTCTGGTGACTATCTGCGAGTTTCGATGGGGGCAGTTGAATCTAAATTGGCAATGTTCACCAATGATATGCTGAGTGAATGTTAACCTTTGGTTACAGCACATAACTCTTTAAAACATTTGCTGAGCCTTGTATTATAATAAAATATGTGACAAGAGTGAATTCATCTGTGAAGCAGATTATTAATGACTGTACTTTAGACTTCTCATTTGGAGTCCAATCTCTTGGATTCTGTTCATTTTGTTTTTTTGTGCATACATTCCAGCTACCCAACTGTAATGCAATACGCCCTATACAATAAACTGACCATTCACATAACACGCAAAGCACCATGGTCAGTTTTACAGTGAATAAGTATCTACTGTTAATTATCAGCAAAGTCCCCAGAAAGATTGAGACTGATTGATCCAAAACATCAGCGATATTATGTATTGTACAGAACTGATGCATTATAGGGTTGCAGACTTTTGGTTGCGCCATCCTGGGAGAAACCAAAGATGGGCAGCATGAGGGTTGGACAGAGGGCAGCAAAACAAAATTTTGCCTTGGATGGGCACCATCCACCATGAAATCACTGCCTCAGCCCAGGTTCCGGGAGAGATATGGGAGAGCTGGCACAGAGCTGAACACAATAATACATATATACCAGGAGACACTGGGTACACATCTATTATACTTACTATTCAATGGCTCTCACGATTTCACTGGCCATTACAATGATGATCATGTTGATCACTCATACATACTAGACCAATTTACCAAAGACCTGACGTCATCACCTCTGCTGAAACTATTGTGACTCTGGACATACTGTACAGACATCAGCCTAGGGACAGACCACTGGCAGAAACGTCATACATTACCATTAACCCACAAGGATCGTGATTGTTACTAAAACCAAACCAATCAATGCAACCTGTAATGTTAACAATGTCATTCAAACTCATGACCTCAGTGCTGTTAGGCATGAGTGCTAACCACTGAACCAACTGTGCTGCTCTATTTCGATGTGTCTTGCCTATTAGAAAACACTTCTATGCAGTTATACATAAAAACGTTATTACAATTTAGAAATCAATAGACTGGAAATGCTGGAACTGAATGTCAGTATTTTACAAAACACTGAACAAGGAGGGCTTGTAACTATAATAATGCTTTGGCTTTCATTAGTATAAATGTAGTCAATCACAGGTACACCATGTACCAAACGTGTAATGTTCAAACCACAAGCAGCTAACAATGTACAAGACATCAGTGGGTTAGCATTCACTGAAAACTGCATAATGGATGATATGACCACTGTAATGGATAATGGATAATATTACCAGCTGTATTGCGTAAATAAGTGGTAACACTATTATAGGAGTCACATTATCACGTTTTATTCCAATCAGGGAGGCAGACATTGAGGACAAGACGTACAAATAAACAGCTTGCAAGCTTACATTCCATCTCTCCCCCATATTCTCTATAACTCTCTTTTCCCATGTCCCCAATATACTCTTCATCCCACTGTTCCTTCTACACCCAGCAAGTTCTTATTTTCCTTACTTCATTCACTTTCAGTGACAGATGCAGCCAGGAGTACCAGTGTCTGATCTGGGTATAAAGCATGGGTATTCCTG
The DNA here is from genome assembly GCA_016617825.1 of Platyplectrum ornatum. NCBI lineage: Eukaryota > Metazoa > Chordata > Amphibia > Anura > Limnodynastidae > Platyplectrum > Platyplectrum ornatum. The sequence continues at coordinate 15,739 of JABWIB010002851.1, read as the reverse complement.
GCTAATTCCCGGGTCGCCCTCAGTCTGAACAGTGACTGCCAGGTATTTCAAACCCAGTGAGTTCACTACAGACTCGATTGGCTGTATAACAACGAGATCATTGTTTACACAGCCAAGAACAATAAAAAGACCACCATTGCTCCTGTGCTGTGACTGACATATCAGTGTGAGCAGTGTCTGGGGACTTCATACAAATTCCCGGATCTACTCTGCAATCTGAATGGGGGAGGACATATGGAAAAGAATCCATCACAGGGGTGGTGGTAATCTGAACGGGGTAGGAGTAAAGACATGTCCATAGCACTGTGTCTGTAGAGACTGAAGAGCTGATAGCACAGAAGTAGTCAACAAAATAAACAAACCATAAAGGGTGTAAAAACAGGAACTGAGTTTTGGTTTGGAGATATAATAGACAATTATTGGAGGGACATTAATGGAGGCCATATTACATACATGCACTACATCTTGTTTATGTATTATATACAGCCCTTTGGATGGTTGGATGCATATAAGTGTAACAGCAAGCCTATGTATGTACCTCATAAGACTGCAGAATGTAAGTGATACTGATTACATTAACAATAAGCTAAAAACTAAATCTGGGCACTCACTATAACGATTACTGTGCCAATTCACCAGTTGTGAAACTGCATAATAATCTATCTAGTGTGTGGGTCACAAAAAGTCAGATTATCATCCAAGAAAGGTTATGGGACAATTTGATCTTTTGGAATTCCTGATTGATATTGTCCCAGAGGGGATGATATTGTGCAGGGTATGGCACACCCACATTACATTACTATTATATACACCTTTACCTACCTACTGCGGAGTCATCCTGTCATCAAAGCCAGCATCTGACATATCCTATTTATTGTACAATAGTAGGGTGCAGAAATAATATCATTACTGCAAGGAATTGGGCTCAGACGTTATGAGACTTATTATAGTGATCCACAGAAATGTAATGAAGGTAAAATTATGCAAATCAGCATTTTCTCTGGTTTGGACGATGTCGGGACTTCTGTCATATATCAAAACTGGGTTTTTTGCTACTTAAATCCGCAGTTTCTGAAACTGAAATGATAGTTTTTGTTTGTTTTCCTTGTTTCGTTATGTTACTTAATGTTTTTCTATGATTTCCCTGCAGTAAAACAAATACACACAGCCAGCTGATTGATTCTTCACCCAATTCCCCGGCATGAGAAATCATTGGGGCTATAAACCGCTCTGGATGACGTGCCAAGAAACGTAATGTCAGCCATTAGCCAATACACAGCAATCATGGCTGGAAGACAATACAGTGTGACCGCAACACAAAATCACACATAAGGAATAAAAGTAACGCCTAATAGTACCAAGGAACAGATATCCATTTGTCTGGGACATTTCTTTGAATAATATAGTAATACTTATATACAATGTTAGCATTGATTATGCAAACAAATAGCCTACTAATTAATTTGTATATATATATATATATATATATATATATATATATATATATATACTCCATTTCCTATAAAGCAGTGGAATGTTCATATTACTAGACATATTATACACACACATACAGATAATTATTCTCTATCATTAATGTTTATTTATAAGGAGCCACATAGTTTTCACAGCCCCATACATAGTGATACATACATAGCATGGGGTACAGTGTAACAATACAATAACAAACATGAAATCATATATAGCCTGGGTTTAATACCCCATGGAGTACAGAATACATACATAGCGTGAGTAAGAACTAAGAGGGCCGGTAAGTGTATAACATTACACTGAAGAAAGACAGGAGGGAGGAGATGGGGCAAGTCCAGGTTAATAACAGGAGCCATATTATATGAGCCATACTTAAAATCATCTGATAAACCAGTGATAACCTTAATGGAGGTACTGAACCCCTGAGTTCCTTACCTGCATTCACCAGACCCTTCATTGTTGGAAAAAATTATATATTTTTTTTTTTACTTATATCTATATCTTGTGAATGGCAAAAGTATATGAATGCACCTGGCAACCCTGGAGAACAGAACGGACACACACCTCCGCCAATCTCCTGAGCCTATATTTACTAGGGATTGGAAAAGAAATTGGAGAAATGGGGATGTTGCCCATAGCAACCAATCAGTTTCATTTTACACACTGGAGGATGTGAGCTGGAATCTGATTGGTTGCTATGGAATCTGTAGTTTAGTAAATATAGGCCCAGGGGTTTGATGGAACCCAGGGTAAGAACCAATGGGGTGTAATAAATATAATACAACAGTTACTGTGTGTGTGTGAGTGGCTGCGGCACAGGATTAGATTGCTAGCTCATAATCCATGCATAGTGCAGATCAGGGCTCGGCATGCAGGTGCGATACAATGTAACACAATAACATTGTGCACAGTGAGCTATTCCCAGGCCTGCAGTGTACAGTGCAGTGTAGCCGGGAATACACAGGACAGATGTGCGGGATGAGAGTGTAGCTGCACACAATAGCAAATATGAATGAAGCCGCCACCGTGATAACAACACATCACACAGCGACCCCACAACTGCGCGCTACACAGCCGCCATTCACACATGCGGGGATCACTGATGCGAGCCCTGCTTACCTTCACACCGGGGGCACGGGACCGCCATTTCCTGATCCGCGATGTCCGGATCTGCCAAGCCTACGGTGGGACAGGCGACAACAATGACGAAAGACTACATTTCCCGGCAGGCCTTGCGGCGGACCATTCAAATTCCGAAAGCTTTATTCCACGTGGCGGGAGGACAGTGGGGGTGCAGGGCGGGTTCTGCAGCGACGTTATTTACATTATAGACTATAGTAATATTTATTTATGCTGCTACTTGTTGAAAGCAAAATACCACTCCAGGGAACAAATGACTAATCTATTACCACTATCTCTATTATCCAGCAAAGCAAACACACAAAATAAACCAATCAATAAATAAATCAATAAATAAATAAGTGTATGACTGCCTTACAAGTAAAATAATACATAGTAAAACATAGAAGTATAAAACACAATATATGTATAACATGTAAAATGTCATTATTTATGGCAGTTGTGGGTAAATCACATTGAGGCAATAATGTTTAATATTACAATATTGTATGTCAGCATGTTTTTAGGCATATACATCTGCCTGATTCTGGGTTATGGGTTCTCTTGGGAACTAATTTTTCCCTCAGTACTAACTGTAATAATCAAATTGAGGCAGGGTTGATTACTCTGTAGAAACCCGGGAGAAACCAAAGGCCGGCACCATGTGGGTTGGGCATAGAGGGGGACTGGGCTTTGGGCCTGACTTACATATAAATCACCGACTCATTCAAGTCCTGGGAGATTTGCAGACTCTTCCGGGTCACCAGGAGAACTTACCGGAATTCAGGAGCCTCCCGGACATTCTGAGAGAGTCGGCAACCCTGAACTAAGGGGAACTGTAGCGGATCTACATACCCTCCAGCTGTATCGATTTAGCACACTACCGTTTTTTAATGGTCTGTACCCTAACCCCTTTACAAACTTGCCCCCAAATATACCGATTTTGTATTCATAATGTGTAGGAGGGTATGGCACAATATGTTTAAAGCAATACGATTACACTTGGCAACTACCATATTGTCGATGGACGACATTCAGAGCATGAATTTGTCTTCCCACGGCAAAAAAACAGCTTCAAATATCCGACAATATGACTACACACACCATGGCCTAAATTTACTAAGCAGTGAGATTGGAAAGTGGGGATGTTGCCCATAGCAACCAATCAGATTCAAGCTCTCAGTTACATAGTGGAGAATGTGAGCTTGAATCTGATTGGTTGTTAAGGGCAACAACCCACTTTGTAATCTCCCTGCTTAGTAAATTTAGGCCATGTAGTCTTCAGTATACCCAAAAATTTCAGTATACTTGCATGCTTAATTTTGGCATTGACATTACATATATTCATACCACAAATCATTACACTCTTGCACTGATGACTACATTTCTACTCTCCAGTATCAACACTACTGTGGACATTTTACAATATCTCATAAATGTATTATATACTGCTACGGCATTTTACCTTTACAGGTTATGCTATGTTATTACTCTTTTTATTCCCTTATTCATGTTTGCATTCTCACAGAAAACACATTTATACAGAAACCGCTTCACAATGTGGCTACACCAAAAGATTGTTTTCTAAATATTTACTTAGATTGTTACATGTGCACTTATTTTTCCTTGAAAAATTACAATTAATCCTACCTCTTTGTATTTCTAAGATGTCCTCCCATGAAACTGCAAAACTTAATGTAATCAGTCATGTATATCACACTGTTCGTCTATGGATTAAGAAACATACTTTGGGGTTTTGTTGTTTTCACTACACACTGCTCTACATATTATTATTATTTATTTTTTAAATGTAGACCTTAATGTAGAGTACTTGTCAAAAGTCTGTGCACACCCCATGGAATAGAAAAGAAGCTTGTAAAATATGGTCAAAATATTACAGGTATTACAGGGAGATTAACTGGTCATCCATAAACAACAACTGTTTGTGAGGGCAACTTTGTTGTGACTATTAGCGACATAATATTAGCGTAACAGATGTTTCACCACTCTGGAGATAGGAAGGGAGTTGTTGAAAAGTCGTTACCAGGCTGTGTCTGACGGTAGCAAGGCACTTGCAGGAATATGCCTTTAGTGGTAAGGTTCCGGTAAGGAAACCACTTCTACGTGATATAAACATAATACAAAAACAAAATTATCGTCAATCAAGAAAGTACAGTGTAATATCCCTAATATTGGAGTAAAATAAAATCATGTAGTCTCAGAACAAAAAGTATAGTAGTACCATACAGTGGTGTAAGTTCATCCCTGGTACGAAGGCGAAGTAAATGTTAGTGCTAGTGTTAGTGATAGTGAAAAAAAAAAAACATGCAAAATATTAAAAGCAACAACATAGACAAAGGATAAATACACAATAGTTATATGGATCCAAATAGGTGCGTTACTTTGCTCTACTATACACAAGCAGCAATCAGAAAGTTAGTGTTTATATAATAAATAAATTGCACAAATGGGCTGAGCAGCTTACACAAATGGGGCAGATTCATACTCCCATGTGCCCCTACAGGCAACGTGGGAGTACGGGAAAGGCGAATAGTAACTAAAGTCCCACATCCATAATTAGAATCTCAAGTTAGCCATCAAATGATACTTTGAATTGGAATATATCAAATTATGGTCGTAGAAATGAAACAATGCAAAAAATCCAAATCAAAGTCACATCAATGAGCAACTTATATTCAACACCAGTAAAATATTGATCCTGATGCCTGTTGTTCTTTTCTCGTTATGTCGTATATACTGCAGGATGGATGCACATAAATAGTCAGTTCTGTGAATTCAAGTTATTTTTCTTCACAATATTACACACAACATACAGTATATATAAGAGTAGGGGGTAATTTTAATGATAACATGTACAATCAGAATCTTTCTTTAATTAGGTATATTTTAGTAGAAGTAGAAAAATCCATTCAAATAGAACAATGTTGGTTATTTCACAAAATATAGGCTTATCTGCAAATGGATATTGATCATTTTTTTCTTATTAAGCTGCCTTTTAAATATCCTTAATATCTAATTAATAATTGTAAAACTCAACAGCATTTTCCAATCTAATCTTTTTAAAATTGTGAAATGTATTAAACTGCTGCCAAATTGTCTCGATCTGAAGTGTTTACTAATGTTCCAGGGAAATAGTTTTATTTGCTTTAATCAAATTTAAACACATTTTTGAGTGCAACCTTTTTTTATGTTCCAAATATTTGTCTTTGATCAGTGTATGAACAAACAAATTGTAGACAGACAGTGTAAATGATAAAATGTAATGATATATGATATATAAACATAAAATTATCTTCACTACTTCAAATATCAAATAAAAAAATATCACATACAACAACAAATCCTTGTTTTGGTAATGATTTTCTATGTCTAAACTGCTCTTTTACAGTGGGCGATACATCATATATATATATATATATATATATATATATATATATATATATATATATATATATATATATATTATCATTAAGATTAAAGCATTTCCAATTATAGTTGACCATGATACATGTGATTCTTATTCATTTCACTTTATGTGATTAATGTTTTATAGCTTTGCCGTTTTCTTGCCCTTTTGCTGTTTGGTCCCTAGAATCCTGTGAGGCTGCCCAAGACCAAATTGACCTTTTATTAAATGTGATGATACTGTTGTAATGCTAAAAAAAAAAAGCATAGGGCATGTCAGGATTGGGTAAGGCATTTATCCTTTAATATATCAGATATGCCTTTAATTTCTGCCAGGACTGACGGGGTTAAGCCTGGGTTACCATACCACACATTTTGTCACAGAAGGGCTCGAGATTTATTAAAGGAAACTCTGATTAGCAGTGTCCTGTCATATAACACCTTTGTCCAGCTTCAAAAGGACAAATCTAACTTCTGGGCCTAAATTTACTAAGCAGCGAGATTGAAAAGTGGGGATGTTGCCCATAGTAACCAATGAGATTCAAGCTCCCAATTTCATTTTACACACTGGAGAATGTGTGCTTGAATCTCATTGGTTGCTATGGCCAACATTCCCTCTTTTCAATCCCACTGCAATCTCACCGCTTAGTAAATTTAGGCGGTTAAGGTTAAGAAAAGCCATTTGGTGGTCTAGAAAAATGCAAGGTATTTCAGGGTCAGAACAAAGCAAAATTATGTGTGTATGTAATAAGACTTTCTATGTGTGTATGTAATCAGTTCTTTTCAGAACTGATAGAATGCCTAACAGTGAATAATCTATGCGAATTTCAATTTTCCACATCATCNGAAACAGCCTAGAACCCAGGGACCGAATGACAACTCAATAAATAAACAAACATAAGCTATGTATGTTTGGTATCACTGTATCTCTGTGTTCCTGAGGATCACACCATTGTGCTGGGGGTATGCCACTTCTCCTATTTTTCTGTACTATTTTTATTCATAAGCATTGTACAAATTTTCTTTGTAAAATAAACCGTTTATTGAACCTGTTCATATTGCTCTGAACTCTAGCCTTTGAAGAGGGTGTGTTACAGCTTTGGCTACTGAATAGTATTGGTGTGAGTTGCATAATGAGTATCTGAGTTGTAATATTCTTTGTTTTTAGGTCACGTGGTGGTAGATCCAAATATTGCATAAGTGTGGTTTATGTTCTCATGAAATATATGTGGTGGCAGTTGTGAAAATGATAGTAAATTCCCATAGGTTTTGCATAACAATGTTTGGGGGTGGTGTCAGAATATTAAGGGAAGTTAATTTCGAAATCCCCCCCAGTTACGAGTAAGATTACCTCAGGTGTGGGTTAAGCAGAGTCTTTTTATCCTGGGGTGTGGGGAAACCAGCGGATTACTATCCAGGGCTGGCTGGGATGTGTAGTTGAAATTGGTGCAAATAAATGGAAGGTCCAAGGGAAAATCATGTCATCTTCAGCACCATTCACTAGAACAATATCGTTACAGCTTAATGCTTCAATAACTCCTTGTTATCATTCTAGTGAATGGTGCCAAAGATTGGGCTGCCCCAAAGCTGGTAAAGGTAAGCATAGGGCTTTTGTTTACACTGAATTATATCATTGATCAATCCAGGATTGGATCATTCCCAGGCGTATTATCGCCATTTTTTTAGCTGCCCAGACACTAGACGATTTTTAGCCCAAATCCACAAAAATTGTGTCTTGCTTATCATTATCAATACATTCAAGCATGGTTTTTTATGATTGAGAAGTTGCCCACTAGAGGGCGTATGACACACTCATATCTATTTATTTTTCTGTGACACTATTGTATGTTCTAAACACCATTTATCATAAGCAATGCTTCACCTCATATCTCTGAAATCATGATTTTGATAGCTTGGTTTAAAACGTTTCCCCATATTTCTTGTAATCCACATATATAAACACTATGCCCTGATTGTATTTACTTTCACATAACTGTCTTGTTTATACCTTAACATTTTGCTATACATAATCAGTCTATATCACTACTTGATTTGCTTCATATGCCTCAAGGAATGTTGTCTGAAAAATGCAGCAATGAATTTACTGTCACACACATTCACATTGGTTGCCCAGAAACCCCCCCTCAATATTGCTATATTATATGCAGGTTATACTATGTACTAGGAGCTGGCACACAGAGTTGATCAGTATTGTATGTTTCTTCACAGAATACGAATATACCCAATAGGTACTTTTTATAGTGTATCTAAAGTCTAAATAATTTTTTGCTTTTTTTTTTTTAACATCAATTATTTTTATTAGATCTTTTCAAGCAAAGGATACAGAGAAAGGAAAAGGGGGTAAAAGGGAACGCTACATACAACTCCTAAACACTCTTAATAAACAGTAAATATTACAGCATACAGTGAACCCTGTAATGAAAAAGGGGACAATCAGATTCACGCTCTCAGTTTAATTTTACATACTGGAGAATGTGAACTCAAATCTGATTGGTTGCTATGAGCAATATCCCCACTTTTCAATCTCACTGCAATCTAACCCATGCCTCCAATGAAAAAACAGGGGACAGAATGGAGAATTCTCCCAGGAAAGGGACCACCTTGTCCCAAACCCGAGGGGATGGGCCATGGATGTGAGAAGCCATTACAGACCCCGTAGTAGGAAACTCTGACAAACTTGCTGTTTTGTGTCCACCAAATTATGGCCCTGCTTTCCTTAACCCCAATGTTCCAGCTGAGATAGGATGCATGTACCTACTTAAATCAGGCATTGCCAGTCCACCATGGATTCTAGGCCAGTTTAGGGTGGTGACCTTTCCAGATATATTGGGTCATACAATTACAGATCCTGTCCATCGTAGCTTCGGACAATAAGTATAATCCTGAACAAATATAGATTCTTAGGGAATAAAAGATGCAAACTAGCCCATCCACGAGATATCTTAAGGGGCCCAAGTCTTAGTTAAAAGATATAGCTGTTCTCTAGAAAACACTAAATGATATTGATGATGCAAACCTAGTCCCTTGTATGTTTTTAATGTGCTCAAAACTAAAGTGTAGTGCGCTTGAAAAATCCCCATAACCCTGTGCATGCGCAGATATTATCTTTGACAGAGAACCTGCGTAAATGCCGTCTAGCACGTAAATCTGGATCCAGTCTAATGTTCTTAAGTCTGGATCATTGGATCTATTTTCAGGAATATTGTTGAATTCTCCCAGGCCACGATGACTCTCAGTCTGAAAATGGTTGGTCTGTTCTGCTGTATGAGTCATTACAATGCAGCATTGGAAATGATATTTTGTGAAAAAATTTACTGTTCCATGTTTAAACAAAGAAGAACATCGAGTAGAAATAGCATATAATTACCCTTTCAAAGGAACAACATTTAGTGGGAATTTAGTGCATTCTTATTATGTGAATAATAGATAAATGCGTAATTAAGTGATTGGAATGTTTATCCAACAGATCTTTGACGTTATTCAAATTCTGGTAAATAAAAATAGTTATGAATTATCAGAAAGTGATGGGGCATAATACAGATCTGAAAATAATCCTGTCTAGGGCTGACTTCAGATAAATAACATCTGCCCAGTAATACTATATGGGGGAGTTTTATAGTCAATTGTTTTGATAGTTGGAAAAGCATGGTATATAATGAAACACACACACACACACATACAAAATAAAGTAAGAATACACTCCTATGATTTCCCAACAACAAAAATAATATTCAGCCCAATGAAATATATTTTCTTTAAACAAAGTGAACAAAAAATAATTCTCTTTGATAAACCCTGCTGCTGCTACACATGAAAGCTGGCCAGCCTAGCTTCATTAAAACACTAAAGAGTATAAAACATGAACTGCCATCACTAAGAATCGGATCACTGACACCATTGGCAGTATTGTTTCATGTAAACCTGCTTTAAATGGATAGTATTTTTTTCATTGGCTCTGTGCAGCTTTCTGCTATTGTTTTCACTGTTAGTCAATCAAGATCCATATTAAAGTTAAGGGCAAGTGCCCCAGGCCCCCATTTAGACCTCTACACACCTTATGATCGGGGTGTAGAGGTCTTAAGGGAAGTCAGTGGATGAGTACCACTCACTTCCCTAGATGAGTACCAGCTATTGATTTTATATGCGATTGTTCAATTGTTCAAGATTTTATTAACTTTTACATTGTAATAAATTTTGAAACTTTTATGCACTATGGAGCGCCCTCTCTCCTTCTTCTAATATATATATATATTTCACTTTCTTATTTCAACTGTAGGTGCACGGCTTATAATAAGAGCAACAGAAGGGGTATCCTAAGAGGCACTCCAGCCGGCACACTGTTTCCATTAAGCAAACATGATTTTATTAGATCATTCATTAAAATAGTTAATTTAACTTGTTTGGATGCAACTTATGCAACATGTGCAATTCAATTCATACTCTCCAAAGGAAACATAACAGGAAATCCAAAACGTCCATATCAATAAGGATTCCACACATTCAAAAGAATCGGAACAGAAAATCAAAAAATGTCCATATCAAAAAGTTCATCCATCCAAGTAATAAAAGTCCAGAACATTGGTTTTAAAGAACAATAATATCATGCCAATTGTCCATTATAGTCACTCTGTGGAATTTCAGCAATGGCTTCCATTTGCGGGTTTCCTTTCATATTCACAATCCTTTAAACGCCCGACAGCTGTTTCAGTGTACTATACACCATCATCATGTTTCATACATTGTGTACCAATGGACGGATATCATGTTCTCTCCCTTGTGTTCACTTAAATACTCTTTCCAATGAGGCACACCCGTGTGCTCTCCCGGCGTTGTCACATGCACCGCGTCCACTGACGCACACAATGACGTCAGCGGCGCACCTCCCGCATCTCGGACCTGGAAGCTTCACGGTTGGCCCGGTAACCACCTACCAGCCAATAGCAGAACGAGGTGCTCCACGCGCCTCCCATGCTGTCAACGATCGCGATCCGGAATATGACTACACGCCGGAGTCCCACACAGCAGCATCTCATCGGCCTGCAGCACATCTGTAAAACATAAATCACAATTAGAAAAAACCTCCACCATAACAATCATAATAAAAAGAATTCCCCTTTGGGTACTAATCACCCATTAAGAATCGATTTTGATATTACGATCCCCAAACCAGGAAAGGACTCCTCTGACTGCAAAAATTACAGACCTATTGCACTCCTTAACACCGATCTCAAAATTTATGCTAGGCTGATTGCTGGTCGCCTGGGCCCGTTATTGCCCCGCTTAATAGACCCGGACCAGGTGGGGTTTATCCCGGGCCGCCAGGGACCCGATAATACTCGTCGAGTACTGGACCTGATTGATTGGGTCTCTGCGTCCGGGGAGGAATTGGTCCTTCTCTCCCTGGACGCAGAGAAGG
>JABWIB010002849.1:37692-48314 GCA_016617825.1 Platyplectrum ornatum | reverse complement strand
CACAAGTCTAATAACAGTGTAACAGTAACACTGGTCAGTATCCTTGTGCAAAATGCAAAAATAAAGCATTTTCCCTGCATGCAAACACTAACATTCATTTAACCTCCCCTGCAATTCAACATGGTTTTGCCCACTCTTGAAAAAATCCTTAAATTGGAACAATTTATCTTACCGTGTGTGCCCAGCTTTAGTTACAAGAAGCATTTTAACAGCTTCTCATTAATGTGTGTGTGTGGGCAGATGGGAGATGGAATCACTTATGATATATAAATCTTCATGATGACACTTGCAGCGTTACTCTAGTCGGTAACAGTTTATTGGTTAGAAGGGAAACAAATGTTTTACAAAACAAAGGTTTGGTAAAAGCTTTGCTTTAAGCTAACACCATTCATTTCTAATATCAACAAACAATGAAAGTATGGGTACTAGCGCACAACAATTAAGTAAGCAGCTGTATATCATATGTGAAATAAGGCATACAGCAAAAACTCTCTTAATATCCATGTCACCAAAAAAACTCCTTGCGGAGCACAGTGAAAAACACAGTGCTACACTTTCTTGTATACACAATGTACACAGGGAAGGATCAAATAATAAATGTAGGTACCATATAACACTTTGTCTAGTATAGAAAAAAAAACATCATTGGAGTTCAAATGATGGTCATATGTTGATAATGCAGAGCTATCCATGCTGTTTGTTTGTTAGAAATGCCGCTCTCAGATCTAAGCCTCTTTCCAGCTACGGTTAGCTTCCACCCCTAGTTTTGGAGTGTTGTGCCGATTGTGCTGGTCCCACCTATAGGAAAGGTAACCCTCTGGAAGCAGAAGATAGAGAAACAAGACCGCATAATAGTGCAAAATAACTTCTTTTATTGGACTCAAAATTTATATTATACTCTCATTTGATTCAATAAAAGGTGCTTAATTGCCAACTGACGCATTTCAATCCTCACTGGAATCTTCCTCATGGCCATAAGAGACATTGTCTCCATACCCATTAAGTAGTTATATAAGCCACTCCCAATAAATAATTTAATGGCTGGAAATTATACATAGTAAAACAAATGCAGAGGAAATATATAATGTTTAAAAGAATAAATACAAACATATGTATAAAAAAATATATATAAATAATTAAAACTTCACAAATACTTATTTGATTCATAAGAACCACTTGAGCTCAAAGTTGTAGATCCATAGCATTTGATTTTTGCTAAAGTTATAATAATAACTCTAAGGGCTCTAATAATTGTAATAGCTTTTATTCCTACCATTTTAGTAATAGAATTACAAGAGCTATTGTGGATAACCAGAAAATGTTTGACAGGGAGTGATTTTCAAATGCTTTTTTAATGTTTCTCAAATGCTCTTGCGACCTAATGGCCTAGTTATCCTACCGACATTGCTTGCCGCAAGAGCACTCTAATAAATATACATTTGTGCTATTGCACGTTAGAAAATCATCAATTTTGTATGTTCTTAATGTTGCCTGGCTCCTAAAAGACACAGTTTTAGCCTCCTGATTTTGATGAATCCTGCATACTTGGCAGGTTCCACATTGATAGAAATCTTTAGATAAGACTTGCACCGCATTTTTAGGGGCCTTTCTATAGGCACTATTTGTTAATGTCTCCCAAGTTTCAAGCTTTTGAATATTGGTACTTTATGCAAAATGGGATCTTGAAGTAGAAGATTCAAATTAGTCTTGATAATACTACACTTGTTCCATGGCTTGTTTGACTCTGGATTTCTCATACCCTTTCTCTGAAAATAACTTTGTCAGATTTGTGGCATGTTCATCATATTTCTATTACTATTATATTTCTATTACTATTACAATTTATGAACGAGTTACAATCTGTTGGTTTGCTATAGTTAGCCTCTCTGATCTAATTATATTCCACATAAATTATTTACACTAGATCAGTGGTTCCCAAACTTTCGAGTTCGAGGCACCCTCAGGGTCTTCATAATTTTTCAAGGCACCCCTAACACAAAATAACTTCCCATTTTTTAAGTTTATAAATAAAATAGTGTAATGACTATTTAGGTAAAGACAGAAATGACATTAAATCTTGTGTAGCTCCTATACAAGAAGTAAAATTTTGCTTCTAAGAAACACTTGCAATATGCCACCATGTTAGAAAAGAAATTTTGTGGCACCCCAATTAGAGCATCGTGGCAGCCCGGGGAGCCTAGGCACACAGTTTGGGAACCACTGCATTAGATGAACTTATGTCAAAAGTCAACCGTGTATTTTTGGTATTATGATTGAGATGGTCACACAACAATAGACTCTCATGGGTGCCTGTCCATACAAACATCACGTCATCTATGTATCTGTGCCAGGCGGCCTAGTTCTTTCCATTGGGCCATGAAGAGGTTAAAAAAATTGGGGGTGAACCTGGCCCCCATCGTCATGCCTCTCATTTGTAAATAATAAGCGTCTTCAATGAAAAAATTCATTTTGGTCAGCATAAAATTAATACTATCTCTTATGAATGACTTGTACTACGCCGTTGTAGTAAAGAAAGAGTCCACTGCTGACAATATCATCTTCATGCCCTATACTAGTGTAGAGGGTAGCCAAGTCAGCAGTGTCCCTAGTCTCCTTTATATAGGATCTAGTCATAATGACCTTGCAATCTAATAGCTCTGATAACTTTGACGTTATGGAGTTAATTCCTGCAACAATGGGGCATTCAGGAGGCTAAGTACTGTGTTTATGTATTTTGCATAATACATATACTACTCGAGTTTAGGGGTACTGACCCTTTAATTTTTTATAGGTGGTATCACCCTCCAGCTGTCGATGGACTTTCTTTTTATAATCATCCAAATTTAATACAACAACCCCCCCTTATCTGCAGTTTTAATGATAATATTATACTTATTATATAATATTGTCCTTCTTTTTAATATTATTTGTACTAAATCTATTCTTCCTCTGTATCTTTTTTTCTACTAATTCCAAATCTTTTGACACTATTTTATTAAATGATTCTACAAAGCAGCCCCGACTTTGTATGATCGTGCACCCACGTGAGTCTATTGTTGTTCTGTGACCATCTCAATAATAATACCAAAAATATACGGATAACTTTTGAGATAAGTTCATCTAGTGTAAACTATTTGGACCTAGCAATTTACATGGAAGATAATCAGATCAAAATGACTAACTATAGCAAACCAACAGATTGTAACACGTTCATAAAGTGTAACCATTGCCACCACAGTAATTGGTTGTGCAACATTACCAAAGGACAGTTTAGGCGTATTCTGTGCAATTACACTAACAACGAGAAATATGATGAAAATGGCAAAAAAAAATCAATTTTGTAGAGAAATGGTATGAGGAATCTAGAGTCAAATAAGCCATGGAACAAGTGAAGGGAATGGACCGGAGGGATTTGATTAAAAAGAAAAAAAGAACCATGAGTGAGAAATCAACTAAAATGCCTTTAAGAAGGTTGAAAGTATTAGAAATAATTAGAACCTTCAACTTCAAGAACCAATTTTGCATAATTTTATTCCAAGATCCACCTATATTCACTGCTCTGACAAAGCTCTTAAGGCGAAACGCGCGTCAGCATTAGGTTGGCGGCAGCGTTGGCTCTCCTTTTATTTATTTATTTTTACTCTGGCACTTTGATAAAGGATTTATATGGACCTATAGAATAGGGTGATGAGGGAATAGAGAGCACAGGGACAGTGGTGTAGGTGGGTTCTCCCACCGAGGTAATAGGAGATAAGACAATTTACATCCAGATAGTGATATTTAGAGATAGGGATCTATTTCCATGTCCCCTATTTCCATATGTTTGGATAGGTGGGCCTTTCCACTGAGCCAATAGGAGTACACCAGTACCTTATTATGGCACTTACAAACTATAAGGGACAGTGCAATCGAATATGCAATAGCACTTTACCTATTGTGGATCTATTAAGTTTACATTTAACTGAGTGCAATATATCCTGCATATGCACTTTATAACTACTCCATTGTCCTGGAAGGCTGTGAAATTGCACATGCAACAAGCACTTTATTTATTAATGACTGTTTACAAGTTTATATTTATCTGAGAGCAATATATCCTGCATATGCACTTTATTACTGCTCCAACCATTGGTTTTCCCTACTCACACCACGGAGACTAATGTCCAGTATATAACCTTATTAAACTATTTACATTAAGTTCATAGAGGAGCCAGGGGATGCTGCCCGCCATGCTTATGATTTTAATACACTAATTCTTTACTATTTCACCATTCTATCTTTTTAATATATTTCGCTTATATTTTATATATCCCTTATATTTTAAAGCATACCATTAAAAATAAACATTTTAAATATTGTCATTGTGTGTGTGCACCGATAAACAAAGAACCACTCTTTCTTTTCCTTTTTTTGAAGTTTATGTTTGGTGGTCAGAAGGTAGCACCACTTTACTCATGCTCATGTTTTGTGGTTAAACCACAAGGAACTGATTAATGATGTGAGAAAGACCATTATATAAACAAACGTCTATTTGAGAATGCACTCTGTTGATTTCTTTTCAAGATTCACCTATAGAAAATATCGAAACTTGACATGTGACTAGACATGTAAAAAAAATAGTGCCTATAGAAAGACTCCTAATAATCAGGTGCAGGTGTGATACCCTGGCATCACAAGGGGTTAACTGAGCAGAACCCTACAAGGGGAGATGTCTGGCTCTGATTGTTACTGTTGTGGGGTAAGAGGTGAAAACAATATTATGTGTAAACTATTGGCTAATAAGCCAGAAGGTGCAAGATCAGACACCTGATTGTGTGGCACGCGTGTTCCACGGGCCTCTTGTTGGAGGAGAAATCAACAGAAAGATAAAATCATGGAAGCAGCATCGACCCAATCTAAAGAAGAGGTGGCGTCCCTATGCGATCAGGCTTACTTTGCAGACCTAAGCATGGAGACGGAGGAAGATCTGAAGGGGGCAACGTTTATTTTCCCATGGGCACTGCCCAAAACAATAAAATAGGGGAAGGCATCGTTTATGCCCATGGGACAGCCGATGCAACTGGTGAGGCAGTATAACCTGCGTCTACTGCTAAAGAGCCGGGTGGAGTCACCTCTTGATGATGAGTGGTTAGAAGAGTCGGTGGAAGCAGTTAAATAGCCTGGTAACATCTAGAGGAAGCCACCATGAGATCCCAATAGGAAGAAGGGGAGAGGCCATTCACCGCCCCCGACTGGGAGGATGATGGAGAAGTGGAGTCGGATGGCAAGTGGGTGTACTCCTGTGTACACGGCACGGATGAAAGTTAGTCTGCAGGCAGGGGTGAAGAAGTATAGGACGATCCACAGATGTCATCTAATGTGAATCCAGTCTCTTCAGGGAAACAGACATTGTTGTCCCGTCGACCGAGTCCAAGAAATCTGTCATAGACTGTGGCTGTGACAGTGAAGGGATGGAATGTAACCAGCCGAGGTTTCCAACCCGCCACAGTTTGTTAACAGCAAGGAGGAAGCGTCTGACAAATAGTCAAAACAGCCAGCTGGAACATCTCATCCCGTGGCCGAGCCATTGATAACATCCCTACCTATCCACCTGTCACTGCCTCCCAGGTTCCATTACCCTTCATCCCGTATGGTGGTCAGTCAACGATCGTTGACCAACATCGCTTCTATATTCTACCCCCGCCAGATCTCCTGCTTATATGAGAAGTTGTAGAAAAGACTTATGTTTGTTTTGTTATATCAAGTGTCTGAAAGTATCTGCCCTTATCTATATTCTTATTGTGCCCTTGTCCCAGTACCATGTAAAGTGTCTGTAATTGTTTATTCTGAATTCTTATTTCAAGTTTATTCTCCTTGTAACAAGTTTAAGTCAGAGCCAGGGATTTCTTCAGGAACCCCAGTCTCTTTTAAATAAATGGGTAACGGTGTGGTGTGGGTCTGCTCCCCCTCCCCTATATCGGTAGGACAACTATTCCATTGGCAAGAGCACTTGAGAAACATTAAAAAAGCATTTAAAAAACCACCCCCTGTCAAAACATTTTCTGGATATTTACAATAGCTCTTGTAATGCTATTACTAAAATGGTAGGAATAAAAGCTATTAAAGGCAATTGGAGGAATGCAAATATTGTTGAGTCCCTAAATGAAATGCTATGGATCTACAACTTAAAAACTTTGAAGGCGTCTTTGAGCTCAAGTTGTCCTTATAAATAAAATTATTATTTATATGTATTTATTCTTTTAAACATTATATATTTCCTTTACATTTGTGTTACTATATTTTATTTCCAGATTTTAAATTAATTGATGGGCATGGCTTATGGGTAACTACTTAATGGTTATGGAGAACTGATTTTAGGGTGAGTTTTGCATTTACTATTGGTCGTGTTTCTAAATTCTTACCTGTATAAAACTCACCCAAAACACGCTCATGTAAACTCGCCTGGGTGAGTTTTTCCATTTCTCACATAGGGATAAATTTACTAAAGGTCGAGTTTAAAATCTCGCCTCAGCGTGGCGAGTTTTGCTTTTAGAGTGAGTTTAGTAATTATCATGGGTCGGGTTTGTCATTTTTCGCAGGTTTGAGATTAGCCAAAAACACGCTGGTGTGAGTTTTAACATGACTTACATACATTTCATAGTATTCACTATGGGATGGTTTCTCGCTGAAAACTCACACAATCAAACAGAGGCACTTTTGCAATGCGAATTTTAGAAACTCACCACCCATCAATGAAAGCCTAATTAGGAAGCTTATATAAATGGTCATTTATGGGTGTGCCTGTGTGGGATGCAGTATCTTTACTGAACGTGGAGGAGACTATGGAGTTTTTCTGGCATGTGTCCTCATGGAGGGAGAAAGTCCTCAGCCCCAGTGCCTGAAGGACAGGAAGACCCTGAACATCACCAACGCCAGGTCCAACCCCAGTTTATGCTTCTCAAGAACGTACATACGTTTCATGTGCAGTTGGGCCACTGGCTCCTTTCATTTAGTGTCTGGGAAGTTGCTTGGCATTTCAGAGTCAACGTCTTCCAGACACTTATCTCAAGTGTTAAGTGCTCTGCGTAAAATCATACGCAAACATGTCTTCTTTCCCCGCTGGGACGCAGAGTGGCGAGAGCTGAAACTGGCATTCTATGAGCTCTCATGGTTTCCATCTGTACTGGGAGCCATAGATTGCACTCATATTGCGCTGAGGCCACCTAGAGGGAGGTCTTTTGTCTATTGCAATAGACATCATCCCTCAATGTACAGGTGGTCTGTGATGCTAAGCAGAGGATAGTGAGTGTTTTTGCCAGCTTTCCTGGGTCTTGTCATGATGCCTATACTAGACAGGACAGTCCTTAATAATCAATTTGAAACTGGTGAAATGCCAAAGGGCTGGCTTTTAGGTATGTATGCCTTCACATATTGCGTCCACATATTATCTAAGCTATGTAATCATAATGGCTGTATTTTTTTTCTCCGCAGGTTACTCGGGATATGGGTGTCGCTCCTAGCTAATGACACCTCTGTTGTATTCTGATACTCCTGTACAACACCAATATAACGAGGCGCACAGGTCTACTAGATGTTTGATAGAATGTACCTTTGGGCTGTTTAAATCTCGGTTCCGTTGTATTGACAAGTCAGGTGGTCAGCTCTTCTATGTCCCTAGTAAGGTGGCAGATATTGTGTGGGCGTGCTGTTTGCTCCATAATCTGGCCTTACAACAACCATGGTCAGAGGAATTGGTAGCAGACAGTGACAGGGCAGAGATAGTGAGAGATAGTGAGCCACCAAATCAGGACAACAGTAGGTCAGGGATACAGAAACATAATTTAACACATGTTAAATGAACAATGTTAACACATGTATATTACTAAAAATTACAATAAAATTGTATGCTCTGTGATTTATCCCTGTCCTTGAGACACGTGAGTATACAAACAAATAAATCCTAGTTAAAAAAAAAATTACCCCATCAGATTTGTATTGCACAACAAAAAAAATGTATTCCAATGTGGAAGACAAATCAAAAATGTTGTCAGAAGGTTGTGACTTTATCATCAACATGTCCACAAATTTGGGACAAAATGAATGAAGTTTTTTAATTAAGGCTTAAGCACAGCCTCAGTGACTTGTAACCAAAGTAAATTCCGAATTTCAAAAGTAATGTTCTAATCCCTGCTTCTTTTTCTCAAGGAACTTCTGGTTGGTGTGGCAGATGGGCCATGAGTTCTGCCCCCTCTGGTGCATGGCCCACATCGTGCGTGCGAAGTAGAGGGTTTTGTACCTGGAGCTGTGCTGTAGCGGTGGCGAGGTTTTCAAATATGTTGCCAGCATCAGATGCGCCTATTTAAGTAAAGCTTGTGGTGGTGGACCAAACATGCATTTAATAATTACACAAACACATAGTGAACTGCTACTGTTAGAGCATAAGCAGGTGGACGGTATAATATTTGCAAAAAGTTACACCAGATCATGGCCGAAATGCTATAAGAACACCTGTTCCTAAGATTTAATATTTTGTTGCTGTAGATTCTAGTCACAAAGTATACCTTATGGGTCAAAGGGCAATGTAGTAGGTTTTAGTGCTGTTGCCATATAAGGATTATGCTGTCACAGTTTAAGCCATTGATATTGCAAAATTAATGCAATGTGAACAAAAAATGACAAGGTTGTTTCCTCACACATACCAGGTCACATACAGGCTCTCAGAGGACACAGACCGGGAGGCAATGGCGAGCCGTGGAGAGGAATCTGTAGAGCTTGGAGCACCGAGGCAAATGCAGAAGAGGTCTCGTGGCGCAGGACAGGATATCCGGGATGTTGCAGGCACAGGAGACAGCTTGGGAGCAGAAGAGGAGCGTGCTGGAGGAACCACTTTGCTACGAGGAGCCAGTCACTATCTGATAATAAAAATGCAATGAAATAAATATTTTTGTCTTTATTTATATTTGCACTTTAGACATTAGNTAACATTTACATAGCTCATTGGGAGATAATTACCATCCTCCTCCGGCATGTCCGTGTCCTGATGTGGGATTCCCTCCAGAGCCTCGGCTGGGAGTACACTCCGGAGCAGCTCCTCGTACTCCGTGTAGGTGATCAGTGGCCGTGCTCCTCCACCAGACTTCCTGGCCTGCTTTTTTTCCTCTAAGATTTTCTTTTGCAGACCCCACTTTATATCTGAAAACCTCTTCCGGCAGTTGTTAATGTCACGCTTGGTCCTTTTCACTGCATTGACTGCAGCCACTACCTGCAGCCACAAGGGAATCACGGCGAGAAATTCACACTCCAAAACACAACATTTAGTAAATTACCCCCATACAGTTCATAGTAATCACTATGCATCGTGAATGATTGTCACCCAAAACTAGCATGTGAGTTTTCGCCCATACAAACAGACCTGCTTTTTGTATGCAAATATATAGGCATCGATCATCCCCTAATAAATTTGATCTTACATACCTTTTCTGCATGTAAGTGTGTTTGTGTTTTTTATCATCTTAAACTCAAAAACATGTTCTTCATGTTTATTCTTAATATATAATATTGTACTAAACTGATTATGGCAAACATATTTATGCGGTCTGAATGTATCATTAAAACTAAATCCTTCTGTAAGTGTGACATTTATGTGCTTTTTTGTTTGTCTATTGTTTTAATTGTTCAAATATTAAAGGCAGTTTTCCTATGAACACATATAACTGTACCATTCTTGGTGTTCATTATAAATAAGGAAGCAATATGCAATTTGTCAAATAACTAGTCTTTGCTTTGTTTGCACAAAGACAAACTTGCCAGGGTGAGAACAGAAACTCCCCAGGGTGAGAATTAAAAATGTAAACTCACCCTAAAACTTACATAAAAACTCACCATAAAACTCGCCACAACTTGCATGTGAGAAAAACACGCCAAACAAACCCGACCAATACTGAATACTTAAACTCACCCAAAAAATACAAGAAATCACAAGAAATTCTCACCACCAAAATCCCCCTGTGTCTCTTATGGCAATGAGGAAGATTCCGGTAAGGAACTGAAATGCGTTGGTTGGCAATTAAGGACAAATGTTTCCCTGTTTTCTTGACTTTTAATTTAATCAAATGGGAGTATAATATGACCACTTTTTTCTTTGCACTATCGTGTGGTCTTGTCTCATGACCATCGTGATGAGAAGTGCATTATCAACATTAAAGATGAGCGGGTTCGGATCCCAAAGATCCGACAGATCCGAATCTCTGGGATCCAGGTCGAATCCGAGCAGGCTCGGGGGTGCTTAGAAGGTTCCGAGCAGGAACCGAGGCAAAACATCGTTGGTGTGACGTCAGATCTCACTGGGTTTTGTATGCATTACTATTGCATACAAAACCCTGCAAGAACGGCGGTGCTCACGTCTCGCGGGGTTTGAGGAGCCATATAAAGACCCACACGCGGCGACGCCTCTCACTCGTCGCAAGTGTGCCTAGCTGCCCAGTTGTACTGCACTGTGCTGTGCTGTGCTGTGCGCATATATCATTGTTTCCTGGGGCTGCTCATCAATATCAGGGGCTGCTCTAAATATCTGGGGACTGCTCATAATTATTAAGGGCTGCTCATCAATATCAGGGGCTGCTCTAAATATCTGGGGGCTGCTC
>JABWIB010002849.1:24225-35711 GCA_016617825.1 Platyplectrum ornatum | reverse complement strand
TCCCATGTTTTGCGCACACCCTCAATTTGGCGGTGCAACATTTCTTGAAGAACGAAAGGGCTGTTCAATAAATGTTGTTTGTGGTTTGCAAAATAGTTGCTTATTTTCGTCATTCCGTGCATGCAGAAGATTGCATCAATTGCAGGAAAAGCTAAATTTGCCAACACATCAGTTAAAGCAAGAGGTGTCNACCAGGTGGAACTCTACATTGTACATGCTTCAACGGATGGAGGAACAGCAGAAGGCCATTCAAAACTACACCTCTACCTATGACATTGGGAAAGGGACCGGAATGTACCTGAGCCAAGCGCACTGGAAATTAATTTCAGTCTTGTGCCAGCTTCTGCAGCCCTTTGAAGTGGCGACACAGGAAATAAGTGTAGAGACTGCAAGCTTGAGTCAGGTCATTCCCCTCATCCGCCTTATCCAACAACACCTAGGGGTATATTTACTAAGGGTCGAATTTGTGAATTCCAATTTTCCCTTTGATTTTTTGTTTTAAGCATTTACAAAGGTTCGATTTCTGATCAATTCGAATTTTATACAGAATCGAACGTTCGAATTTCTGCAGTGAAAGTCAAATCGAAATTTCGAAAAAATGCTATCAAGTACCTTCACATGTAGATTTACTAAACCGGGATTTCCGTATTCGACGTTCGATTTTGCTAAAAATCCTGGTCATGCAATTCGAGTCAAAAGGGACCCGATTTGAGCCCTTTCATTAACCATGCCCTGATTGCAAATTGATTGCACTATATAAATTGCACATGTTCTGTAACCCAATACATGTGTGATACAAAACTGGCTGAGGGAGGCATGTTTCATCTTGTCCTGGCCTGTGCAGTGGCAAACAGGTCAGGGCAAGGGGGCCAAGATGAGAAGGATTCTGATGAGGAGGTCCAACATTACCAGCCCCAGGTCCAACCCCTGCACCCTAATCCACGGGCAATGAGGAAATTTATGGTGCCTGGACTCCCTGTCAGATCAGGAGGTTGTGCATTATTTCTGCCTTAACCGGTCTAACCCTCCTGAGCTTATATGAACAGGTGAGAGTGTATTTAGAGCCTGAAACATCTCGCTCACGTGCAGTTCCTGGGCTACTGAAATTAATGAGTGCCATACATTTCCTGGCGACTGGCTCTTTCCAGTCAGAGTCAGGCATAGAGCATGGCATCTCTCAGCCAGCATTTTCCAGACACTTATCTCGGGTGTTAAGTGCTTTGGCTAAAATAATGCGCAGACATGTCTGTTTCCCAAGTCACGAGTCAGGATTGTCGGTAGCTACGTGACCTGGCCCTCCTATTTAGGGAAGTCTGTTTACTCTAGCCACAGACTGGAGACTACGGAGTGCAGGGTCAATAGCCACAAATGCTAGGACCCTATGTTACTCATGTCACGTGAGGGCCTTTTAAAAATGAAAATAAATACTCATCCACGCGGGAGCTGGTTCCACGACATCTCTGTCTGCTCTGCCTTATCCCCAGGAGCTGATACTAAGCAGTTCCACCGGCTTAAGGGCGTTCCCTTCCTCCTATCAGACTCCTTGTGCATTCAGCTGCAAGTTCTCTTGGAGGAGGCCCCTAGTTTTTAATTGAATTTGTAACAAATCCTTAGTGTTTTTACCCAGACATCGAAGGGTGAAGCTCGAAACTCGAGGCCCTGATCGCTGTACTCCTGTATGTACTCCTGGTTACATATCAATGGCAATGCTAATAACAGCAATAATACAAATTCTAATAATACAGAGTAGGAGGTTCAGCTTACCTTACTCCTCTGTAAACTCAGGACCAAGAAGCTCTCTTTGCTTGGATAAATTCAAACATGTCCAATGATTTGTTCAAACTGTGATTTCTTTTTTTTTTTTTTTAAATGACGGGTGTTCAGCAGATATTGTCTGTGGTCCATCAGCCTTTTCATTGTGATTACAATAGTGAATACACTATTGGACCAGTATATCAAGTCTTTAATTCACTTTGCCGGGATACAAGGGTCATTGATCACTTACAATCACATCATTATATGTGTTTGGCTGTCTAGGTGCATGATTTTGAACTGCTGTTGCCACACTCTTGACCATTTTACCAGTCTACACAAATTATTCATGTTTCACACATATAATGCAATCCATATCCTGATACAATTCCTCAGAAGCATCCTTAATATCTATGTCAGCATGTTGACACTTGACAGACACATGGGTGGGAGGTCCAANANCAATTTNATCACGCACCTCAACCTTGTTCGGTGCAACTTTTGGCTAAAACCAGGTTAAAAACTATTTTGTGAGCTCACTTGACTAGAAATGAGTGTAAACTAATGTTATTGAGGTTTATAATACTTTAGGGACCAAAAAAGGCCCACATTCTGCCATTTTGTCAAATTTTAGCCATTTTTAGCATTTTTTGCTAAAAAATCCAGACCCAAAACCAAAACCCACAAGGGTGGTTTTGGCAAAACACATCCAGATCCAAAACAGGAAGGGAGATCCAGATCCAAAACCCCCAAAAATGCCTGGCGCACATCACTAATCAACATATGATTATTGTGCTGCAACCTGTATCTTGATGAACTGCCAAACAGAAAATGGACTGAGAGTGAGTTATCTTAATTGACAAACATTTGAACTCCAATGACATTTATTTTACCATAGACAAAGTGTGTTATGGTGCTTACATTTATTTTTTTATCCTTCCCTGTGTACATCATAGATACAAGAAAGTGTGGTAGTCCCCATGTCCGTTATTGCAAGTGTTGCCGGAACCCAGAGTCCTGTTTTAGAGAAAAGTCTGGCCAGTGGAATAGTTGCATACTTCAGTTATATGCCTAATAGTATTTGTTATTGAAGTACTGTATTCAATTTAAACGTTTAGTCATACCCCCCAACTGATTTCAGCGGGACAGTCCCGATTTGGGATGACTGTCCAACTGTCCCTCCCGTCCTGCACTTTGTCCCAATAATGGGACAAACCAGTTTTTTCTTCTATTTTTTTTTTTTAATTTGCACAACAGACTAAGGGGACAGGATGGGCATGTGTGTTGTGCCCCAGCTTCCCTATAAAAGTATCATTATTCGAGTTTTGTGGTCTCTCACAGGGGCTCACAAAAACCTGATTTTGCAGTCTGGGAGAGCAGAATCTGCATATTGTAAGTCTGTTCACTGAAAGATGTGGATAAATAAAATTTAAAAACTTAATAAGAAAACTTAATAATACCCTTTATGTTATCAGGACTGTGGTGCAATTTATATGTTTATTGTGTACATGTAAGTTGATTCAACAATTTGTGGCAAAAATATACTTCTATAATTGTCCTTTTATTTAAAAGTTTCATAGGGAAATAAAAGTACTCACCCGTGTTATGGTAGACCCCAATGCAACAGTACAGAAAGCTGGATACAAAGATCTTGAATACACAAGAGGAGAAATCCTAGATGTAATTCAGCTCACTGGCGCAGATAAAATATTGTGTCGCAACTGTGAAGGAAAATGTAAGTCAAATTAAACTACATATTTTTGTATTATACTCTTGTGTTGTTCACCCAAACTTATGCTTAAGGATTAATTAACTTATTATTTGTTATAGTCATACATGTTCTAAGCTGAGATTGAGGATGTGAAATTTCTCCAGTAACATTTTTGTGATTTTTCTAGTTGGATATGTCCCCAGAAAAGCTGTTCTCAACCTGTAAGTGTTATGTTAAAATCACAGCTGAGAAAATATACAATTATTTCAAGTATACATTTTAATTATAGGGAAGTTTTTTTTAAATGTGTAAAATAAGTCAATAAAGTATAGGAATTGTTATTTTTCATATATATCTTTATATAATAGAGATCCTCCAATTTAGGTTAATCTGATATTACCCAATAATTTCTGTATCATCCTATGAATCATGCTTCATTATGGCAAGTCTTTTATTGAAACTATAGTAAACACCTTTCCATAGGAAAGAGAAAGGACCTGATCTTGAGTGGGGGACAGATGTGCAGTCCTCAGTGCAGTTTAACACCAGCTCCACGTAATTTACGTGGAGGGGGTGTGTAAATAGTACATTAAGGGCCAATCAGTGCGGAAGTCTTAAGGTTAGTGTCTGCATCAGGATTCCCCTTCATATGGAGGAATGATATATGTAGGTGAATCTGCATAGTGAGGTAATAAAATGTGTAGATGATGTTAAAGCCATAACAGAATATTAAAAGTTTTTCCTCTTCAGAAATAGAATAGTTTTAAATATATTACATTATAATGTCAGAGTCAATGGGCTGGATTCAGCTTTTCACTCTCATGACTTACACTCATGAGTTACACTCTCATGGGTAAAACCATGATGAATTGCAGGGGAGGTAAAATGAATGTTAGTGTTTGCATGCAGGGAGAATACAGGGAGAAAGCTTTATTGTTGCATTTTGCACACAGATACTGACCAGCGTTACTGTTACACTGTTATTAGACTAGGACTAGGAAACATCAGCTGTCACTTGTTATGCTGATTGCAACTAATTAAATTTACCTCCCCTGCAATTCAACATGGTTTTGCCCATGAGAGTGCAACTCATGAGTGTAAGTTATGAGAGCGAAAAGCTTAATTTGGCCCAATGTTATTAACAAAAGATTTACGTTATAGTTGAATGACTTCCCTGAATCTCTGTATTCTATAACTATGAGAAATTACAATTCATTGTAATTATGATCTGTTTGTTTGTTAGAGAAAGAAATCTTTCCAGAAATTACAAAAATGGTATGTATTATATTACTAAAAAAAAATGTATTTCATGTATGTTATTCTGTTATTTGTTTTAGGTCAACTATATTCAGTTTTATAGTTAATAACAATAGTTATTGTATGATAATGTGTATGATAATTAGTTGTGTATGCTTTTAATTCCATATGAGCTAAATAATTTTTTGGTCTCATGTACACTGTATATATGTGACCTTACTTTAACCCTGCATAAAAGGAGGGATTTAGACCCTGACATATCATGGCTTAATGTAATGTCTGGCCTGCATAAATTATTGTGTGCCATTCACTTTCTGGATACTGCTTCTTTCCACTCTGTGTCTTGAAGGGTGGCATTTCACTGGCAACCTTTTCTCAGGTGTTAGATACATGCTAAAATTTGTTTTCCGAGTCAGCATTCAGAGTAGTGTGAACTTAAACTTGCTCTTTATAGGCTCTAACACTGCACTGAGACTACCTAAACGGACAGTGTATTTGTATACCACCGGGCATTACAATTACTCCCTCAACATTCAGGTTGTCTGTGATGCTAATTTTAATTTTATCCATTTTTTTACGTCAACACCTATATTCTGGTACAGTCATCCACTGTTGTATCATGTCACTCACGCACAACACATATATAATAAGGTGCACATTCAAGCTAGAAGTGTGATAGAATTGCTGTTTATTGCATAATCTTGCCATACAACAATTATGGCCATAGATAGTGAACAAGTGGCAGGTATTGTAACATCTGAACAGGAGCACATTAGACGGTTGTGCATCTGTAACACATACTGAGCATGTGCAAAACCACATGAAGGACAGCACTGTGGATTGCTGCCATTTCACCCACCAGTTGAGACTCAAGATGACACTCTGCAGTGCAATGCCTGCTTGTTCAACCCAAAATTTAGGACTCTCGTCATCCGCTGTAGGTTGCTTTGGATCTCTAGCATGTAGGTATTCTGCTCCTGCATGAATTATTATTCACTGCACAATCATCAGGGCTTTCAGCTGGGGTTGGATGGTGGACCCATGCTGGTAACACATGAACAGTTGGGCATGGTGTTACATGGTTCAGGCACAAATTCCAGGGTGATGACATTGTCTGGATCATTCACAGACTGTCTTCTTGGCGGCGGTGAGATGTGTCACATTGATACGATGTACCTGTGAATAAAGAACATGGCAAGTAAATAAATTTGCATAAAGATGATAATAATTAATTAATAAATACAACAGACTTCCACAAAAAAAGACTGTTGCAATAATGGTGGCATAGTTTAACCCTATAGACATTTTTGGTAATTGTTTCTGAGTTCAGTCCAGTCACTAAAGAAATTTACTAAGGGGTGAAATCAGAGTAAGATTTGATCTTAGACAAATCTCGCCACAAGGCTAACTTGCTGAGACCTGTCAAGATTATGAAAGTGATGAGTGACTATAAATGGAATATACTTCCTAGTTTAATTGAGTGCATTTGTAGGAGTTAGAGAGAGAGAGGCTTGTGGGCTGGAATTTGTTGGTTCTATTGTTTTTTATTTGACTGCTGTAAGCTTGTGTTTATGTCCTTTGTAGTTTTGTGTGTCTTTTTGGGTCTTTATTTTGTTTTTGCTGTGTGCTTTTTACTTTTTTCATACATTTTTTCCCATTTTCTGTGTTGTTGTGGTTGCTGTGTGAGAGTATTTGTTAGTCAGTGTTGTGGTTAGTGCTTGTATAGTGTTTTGTGTGGCCCAGGGGGAACATAGGGAGGGTAATTTTATTTACTTACACTTATTTATTAGGTGCAACAAAGTATCCACAGGACTGTTCAATGAGGAATACAGACATTCTAAGGGAGATTGGGGATTTTAAACATAGGGGCAATTACACATGGACTAGGGACAATTTGGTCAGCTCCAAATTAACCTACCTCATTATTTCGGGATGTGGGCAGAAAACAGTACATGGAAGAAACCCATTCAGACATGGTGAGAACATACAAACTAAACACAAACTTAGCGATGTGGCTTACCGCTAAGCCATTCGTGAGGCTTCTCTTCGCACAAAAACAGGCTAACATACATTTCAGCTATGAAGAATACTGTGCCCTTGTGGATGCAGTGAATCCAGTGTATGATGATCTGCTTGGGGCTACAGCAGCTCCTACAAGCCATGCTTTCAAATACTGCCTGTGGGAGCAGTGAAAATTCAAAATTTACTCTAAATACGAAATATTTTAAACATATGCTACAAGTAAAACACATTCAATTTGCAATGAAACTTAATAACGGTGAACACTGAGTCATCTAAAAGAAAGAGGGATTGTAACACGTGTTCAGATTACTGTTTGCTCAAAGTAGGTTGGTGAGAATATTTGTTAAAATTTCACTACAATTGAATGTTTTCCTTTTTTATATTTTTCACAAAAACATGCTTTTTGGCAGAGAATTTTTTTAGTCAAAACAGGAGGAACCATCTTCTCCTGTTCCTGCATTGATCTTTGGGCCACTAGTTGTTCTTGAAAAATCTTGGTTGCCACATGTGGAATCTGTCGAATGAAATACCTGGTAAATTTTGAAAGAAACTTTTTTTAATTAATTGATTACATCAATCAATTAATCAGATTCGTGCTCTCAGTTTCATTTTACATACTGGCTAATGTGAGCTTGAATCTAATTGGTTGCTATTGGCAACATCCCCACTTTTCAGTTCCCCTGCAAACTCCCTGCTTAGTGAATTTAGGCCTTTGTCTTACTTTTTTTTTCATGAGGGCATTTTGGTGTTTTGCTCTGATTTTGAGTCAATCATCACTATGATTCTTTTGCTTGTGCCACATCATAGGAATACCAGATCAAACTTGCCTACTTACTAATTACGAAGTTCTTTGACGCACCATTTACATACTTTATGAGGAGCCCAAACTTTATCTTGGTAAACAAGATTTAATTTAAAATAAATGAAATAAACTTTCTTAACAAAATCCCTAATATTCACCTGCTGCTTTTTCACCATAAACTCTCCACTTACCTCCAAGAACATTTACACTTTCTTGTAGGCATTGTACTAAATTTGAACTACGCAGACAATAGCTGGATGACGACTGAAATGAAATACAAAATTGTGGAGGAATCAGAGAACACGTTAATGCACGAAAGAACATGTGCAGGCAGACCCGAACAAGCAAACTCAGCAATGCAGTGACCATCATCATTACCAATGAACATGTATTTTTATGTTTTTGGGAGCACTGGCAGTGAAAATAAATTTGTTTTTCCATGTTATGTTTTTTTTTCCCCAAGTATTATAAATTTTAATTTTGCTATTTCCAGCTACCTGTTTGACCAAGACACCTTTTTGGTTGCAGACCTGTGTAATTTTTAGATTTCTTAAAACACTTTATCATTGTCTTAACCAGTCTAGATGAATTAGACATAATGGACCGAATCCAGATTAAAGAGCATGATGCGGTAGCACAGACTGTCTTTCGGCTCATCACACAAATAATGTTTGCCAGCAGAACCATACCTTAATATTTACACACTGACCCTACATAAAATGGGGTACACAGGGTTCTGCATAACACCCATGTGTTGTGCATGCTTCACAGTTCTTCCCTGCCTATCAAAAGGATCAATACAGATTTTTGCTGAAAGACAATAGCGAGTGCACGATGTGCTGGTAAAATTCTTAAATCTAGATCTGGTCCGATGCTTGTAACGGACTTTGGAGATAGACATTGAAAACAAATAGGGCATTTTTCCAACAGATAAACCTGGAGACAGACAAGGGCTGTGTCAGGATCCGAGGTTGAGGCTCTGACCGAGGCCCGGAGTCTGGCAGTTGCCGTAGTGAGTTGCAAGTACATGACATGTAGGTACTACAAACACAGGATGGTATCCCTGAACAGTCCCTGTCCTGGTTCCCTGACAATTGTCCCTAGCGGAGCACCCGTCCCGAAAAGGACGACCCCGCAAGTCTGCCCCTAAAGCTCCTGAGAGTCCCTATTAAAAGGAGGGGGAATGGAGAATGGATGGAGTTGCTGGGACCCGTAGTGCAGCAGAAATGAGCAGGTGCACTTGAGGCAGGATGGTGTCTGTAGTGCTATGAGAGTGGAAAGGTGAGCACTTGTATCTGTCTGGGACCAGTGGTGCTCCAGGAGAAGACAGGAGAGCACTCGTGGCTGGCTGGGACCAGTGGTGCTCCAGGAGAAGACAGGTGAGCACGTGTGGCTGGATGAGACAAATAGTGCTCCAGCAGTAGGCAGATGAGCACTTGTGGCTGGCTGGCTGGCTGGGTCCAGTAGTGCTCCAGGAGAAACCAGGTCAGGATCCAGCAGATAAGGACCTGGTGCTTCCACACAGGAAGTGTGACAACAAGGAACAGGCAAGGAGTGTAGAAAGTGAAAGGTTTTTATACCTACTGTGGACTGTTCATTGGGAGCAGCTGATCACCTGATATCATCTGATCATGGCTACACCCATGGATCCCGGCTGGATGGAATCTGAGGAGTGGATCACAGAGCTGGTAAAATATTAGCATGTTTAATATGCCTGCTGTGATGTAGCATGCATGGAGGCAGATGCAGAGGGTGTGGAGCAGCAGAACGCTGCCGACAGGAACAATTCTGGTGAGTTCGGGTGAGATTCGTGACAAGCTCCAGATAGAATAACACTGAAGGCTAGATACAGAAATGTTGAGAAGATAGACAAGTCTAAATTACCAGTACCAGGGGCACACAGTGGAACTGATCCAGGACAAAGACTGGATACTACAGGACACAGTAGCCCACGGGAAGCAGAAGAATAGTGAACCGTATGTATCAGTTCATGGAATAAACAAGCATTGATATTTCTACAAGGCTAGGGGTTCCAGGAAAACAGGGACAAGGTAACAAATACCATATCAGCAATAGAACAACACAAGAACAACACAAAACACCAAAACAACACAAAACAACAAAATAGAAAACACCAGGGTGGATTACAGCAAGATAGCAGAAGAAGAGAATAAACAAACAAGACAGGGATCCTAATAATAACATTAAGGCACAAACAAAATGGCAGAAGCATAAAATGCTGAGCTGGCCAATATTATCCGCAAGGTAGAGTTCTTTCTGCTGGGTTTTTAAGCACAAAAGAACTATAAGAACTGGATATCCTTGCAGCTTTGTTTGGTCTGAATCCTGGGTGTTAGGCATCAGCTGAGGTTGCTTTGCACGAGGAACCTCTTCTTTTGATACTCCAAAAATTCATTAGATACAGGTCAGGATGTTTAAGCACATTAGTAGGAGACAATAGTTTAACTCTGCTGTGATTAGCCAAAAAATGGAAGTCCCCAGCAGGAGAGCACTGCTGACAGATGCTCTAAACAAGCAGACAACACTACAATACTATTAATGAATTGTGATTTAATCATAAACCAAGAAAGATAAATATTTTAAAATCTTTTAATTAAAATTTTTAGCATTTTAAAGTATGAGATCTTAGTGCCCAAGAAAGGAGGATTCTTGAACTTGTTCTTTTTTCAAATACACTGTTTACAAACTGCCAAAATTGCGGTCATCCAGCTACTTGTGAAAAAAAGTATCCTGGCTGCTTACCAATTGCCAGTATCTATTCAAGCAGCCAAGAGAAAAAGACTTTGTGTTACTGTCACACTTTTGTGTGGCGTTATTGTGAATCATTGGGGGTTTTTTAGCTTGTGCCGGAAAAGTATTTTGCTTTGTCCTACTATAGGTAAATGTAAAATAAAAAAGGAACTTAGTGAAATGCTTACCAACTGAGACAGGGTTAATCTGTGCATAACCTGGCACACTAATAGCCAAGCAGCTGCAACATATACAGATTCAGACCTTCTCTAGTAAATGCAAACTTTTTTTTTGTCACCATAAAAGTGATTTAGGAGCGCTAGGCTAGTGAGTAATTATCATAAATAAAGATAAGTGGTCGATAAAATTCAAAATTTACTCTAAATACGAAATATTTTAAACATATGCTACAAGTAAAACACATTCAATTTGCAATGAAACTTAATAATGGTGAACACTGAGTCATCTAAAAGAAAGAGGGATTGTAACACGTGTTCAGATTACTTGCTTATAGTGATATTTATATTATCAGAGTCCTTTTTGATGACAGAAGTAAACTCTACATGTTGATATGAGTCCACTTAGGAATCATTGCTTAGTCCCATGGTGCCAGCTACAACAGCAACAGTGCTCTCATCGATAGAGCAGAGGAGAAGTTGCAGGAGTCAGTCGAGAGCAGTTTGGATATAGAGCCTCTGGAAATAATAACTTTTCCTACTTTTAAGGATATTTTCCCATTAAATGGGTGGGCACTTTATTAATAATAATAATAATAATAGTAGATAGTGTAGATATCAGTCCTGAAAGGTAATAGAAAGACGGCAAGCGGGCACTTCAGCAATCATTGGCGGCACATTCCGTCCACAAGCTGACTTTTTCAAGCCTGTACTGTTACTATAGATAAGTAACAAAATTCATAGGTATGATTTTAAAAACTTGAAAATATGATTTCCCATAAAAGTAAAAAAATTTATGAATTCCTTCCATACGGCAAAAGTTAAATTATTATTTTTTTTTTTATTATAGATGAAATATATGATGATACCGAGCTGTTATCAACTACATTCCCTGCTGTGACAACCAAACCACGGTGACTTTTTATCAATTCTCAAAATATGTTGTAGCTAATGCTTTTTATTATATATTTGACTCTTTGTTTCTGATTGATTTTTTGGTTTTAGGAATGAAATA
>JABWIB010002849.1:13098-24180 GCA_016617825.1 Platyplectrum ornatum | reverse complement strand
CAGTTGTCAAGTCCAAAACCAAGAACAACCAAAACTGTAGACTTCATCCAAAAATACAGAAATTAACCTTAAAAAGGCAGGAGTCCTCTAGAGAAATACCCAGGCAATGTAACACAATATAAATAATAAATATTGTATAAACAGATCATATAGTCAACCAGATCAACTTATTTAGAACTGGAGGGGACTGTGATGGGGTCAAACATGGCCTTATTTTATGCAAACAATGGAACACAGCTACTTTGTTTAGAAAAAACAAGGATAGGAATATTCCATTATGTGCTGCTTTAGACTGGGTTATCATTTTCTCAAAATAATCTCCATGACTCACTTAAGACTGATGTAATACCCCAATCTAAACATGCGTGGCTTCGAACTATTACATTGTATAGGTCAGCTATTAAAACATTCTGCATTATGGATTAGCTCTGCTTGTTGTTCAATTTAAACATCCTCTTAGTACTTTGAACTACATACCTATTACTCACATCACAACCCTTACACCCAGAGGACAAAGATTGCTGTTACAAAAAGAATTCCAAGTGATCTATCAGTGCAATTACATGACTCCAAATAGTTAAAATTTTGCACGGGCCATTTATTATTTTAAAACAACATTTTAGATTTTTTTTAGATATGTATCATTCATTAATCTGTAATGTTCCCTAATATCGGAGTTCTCTATTTGTGATATTTGATTTTATTTATTTTTGTTGTTAGTTTAATTCAGTGACTGAGAGCTGCTGTGTTTTAGAGGTGGAATCTGGATTGCCCATGTCTGTTTAGCCTTGGCTGCTATTTGGAAATATGTTGCCTGATTCCATTTATCTTGACCTGGTACCTCATGGGCATGCTGTTACACACTAGATTGTAATAGATTTTCTTGTATATAATAATGATGCCTATAATATAGCACACTTTTAAGGTGTATATCGCCTTGTGGATGCAAAAGTAGCAACGTGACATCACATCCAAGTGGGTAAGACCGAATACCTCCACATTGTCTAACTCCACGTGGACACTGACACATATACTTGTCACCAGTTAATTGCAGTACTATACAGCTACAATCAGACAATTGCAGCTGTATAGTACAGATAATCGGATGCTTCTGCTTGTGTTGCTTTTTGTTTGGCAATAAACATGTGGTTTACACAATTGCACACATAATTATTTGTGGATCCTACATTGCAAGCAAACCTGGTTGACTATATTATACATTTGTTATTTCTATTGTGTGTGACAGTTGACATTTCTCTAGATCCAATGATCCAACCTACATCTGCATGTGGTCGCAACTTCCTCAGAGAGATCATCTCCCAGTAGCAGGCCCGGCTCTATGGTACCGTGGGGTGCCACTGTGATACATGTGTGAAATAGGTGATTGGCGGCCCACGGCCACCTAGACTGCTGCACAGAACCAGTCTAGATGCACAAATAATATAATGTCCAAATAGTTAAAGGGGACCTTTCAGCCTCTTTTAACCCTTTGTTACAAAACACATATTTACCACTGTTTAAAATGATAATCTGATGTCTTGAAAAATACCACCAGTGTATGATTTGTAAATATATATGACAATGTTTGGCAGTGACTTGCTGGGGTCGTTTTTTTCCGATCGGGTCCCAGAGCAAAATAGTTTGAGAACCCCTGCTCTAGATGATTTCCTATCTTTTTTGATTGTAGCTAATTTCTGTTAATTATTGGATGAAGAGTGCAGTTTTTGTTATGCTTGCTTTGCAATTTCATGGATCAGTCGTAAACATATAGTACTGATTTTTCAATCATTCTGGGATGATTTTTGTCAGAATTCACAGTGTAACACAATAATAAGCAGCAATAACTATGCACAGCATACAGTAGCTACTCCATTGAAGAGCGTGTGTGCACTCTCTATTTTGTGCTCTGTTTCTGTATCCAGGCTGTAGAAAACAGTGCATTTTCTGAAATGATATACTTCACTATGTCACTATGATTATGATGAACTTATTTTCACTGCAGTGGGGATTAAGTGAACTATATGATAAATTTTGCATTTTTTCTTTTTAATATTAAGAAGATTGTCCATATGTATTAATTCACAAAAAGTAATTTCCAACTACCATAGAGGGATATTTATATTCATTCACACTTTAAAGACATACAATTTATGCAAGTATGTATGTTTTCTTCTTTGTTTTTCATATATTCTTTACTGGAACGAAGAATTCAAAGTGGTTATGTTGCAAGACTTTTCCAGAGAAATACCAGTCAAATAAGGTAAAAAAAATTATATATGACCAGATCCTAAAATTCTATTCTTTTGTTATGAAATTCCTTAGAAAAAGATTCTTAGCAATTTGTAATGGCAGGGTCAAGATATTCACTTATCTGTGCAACCAATAACCACCCCTCTTTCAGAGCAGCCTCTGATAGTTTTAGCCTACCTTAATTTTTTCTGCAAACTCAACTTATTCAACATAAAATGACATTGGTTCAGAAATCTCAATCAGTATGCAGTCCATGGACATATCTATGTGAGACCCCATCCAGAATCAGCAAGTGATGCGAGGTTATCTGTTAACCTTCTGCGGAATCTTCTTTTTTAATATTCGGACTGCAGATTTATGTTTATAATAATAATGAACTTCCGGAACAGGAATCTCAGAGTCACTCAGGCACCCGTTCCAGCACCTGGATTATGTGTACAAATGCATCATAAACCCGTTCATGCTGACGGAACAGGGGTCTGGGTCACTTAAACACTTGTTCTGGCACCTGAATAATGTGTATAAAGATATCAGATGCCAGTTCCAGCTGCCAGAACAAGGGTCTGAGTCACCTAACCACCTGTTCAAGTACCTACATTATGTGTACAAAGGCATCTGTATCCCGTTTATTCTGCAAGAACAGGGGTCTGACTCACTTAAACACCTGTTCTGGCACCTGAAACCAGTTCTAGCTGCCGTGTGGGGATCTAAATCACACCTGTTCAAGCATCTGAATAATGTGTATAAATATGTCAACAACCTTCTCCAGCTGTCGGAACCAAGGTCTGTCTCCTAGGCAATTATTCCAGCATCTAAATTAAGTGTACAAATGGATCAATGACCCATTCCAGCTGTTGGGACGGGGTTCTGACACACTCATGTATCCATTACAGCACCCAGATTATTTGTATATATATATATACATACACATTTCTATATATATATATATATGTGTGATTTCTATCATCATAACACAATGTCTTCTTCACCTGAATGAGCATCAGGGAGATTATCCAGCACTTCAGGGAGTCAGGGAGATCACCCACTTTTCAGGGAGACTCCCTGATATTCAGGGAGAGTTGGCAACCATGATTTACTCTGTGGTGCTGCATGGAATCTTACTTGTTCTGCCCCTTCGCTCTCAGTGCTGTATGCTGACTGCTTTTCTCTGGTCAGTGTGGAGGGCACATTCACATCACTCTATGGGACACTGAATCACAGAGCAGCTCACAGGCTTCACACCACAGCTTTCTCCTCACAGAAGTCTCTGACCCGGGCTTTGTCAATGACCCAGCTTTGACCCTGCAACATTGTTTCCTCCAGGCAGTACACAGTCTGCTGACGTTAATCTGGTACTTCCTCATCTTTGCGGTGGCTTAATTTGCTTAAATCCGTATTCACAAATAGCGCTATTTCTTCTC
This sequence comes from Platyplectrum ornatum, assembly GCA_016617825.1. Classification (NCBI taxonomy): domain Eukaryota; kingdom Metazoa; phylum Chordata; class Amphibia; order Anura; family Limnodynastidae; genus Platyplectrum; species Platyplectrum ornatum. The sequence goes on along the minus strand of JABWIB010002849.1, from coordinate 20,509 downwards.
ACGTCTTGCCACCAGCAAAGAAAGAAGTTAGTGTGGCCGCTCCTCCTGAAGGCACCTTCCCAGTACTGGGGGGATAGAATGTTACACTTGTGATCCTCCTTCCTCCTTCCTTGAAGACTTGCTCTGAGGTCGCCACCTTGGTCTCCAGCATCCCTCCCTACTTGCCCGGTAGCCCTCGGTAGTGGGGGCAGCTGCCATACTGAGGGAACTCTGCCATCTCAGTTCGTGGACTGCAAGGTGCTTGGTCTGCTTGGGGGTCGCTGAGGTGACTGACTTTTCTGTGGGGCTCGGTCAAGGCAGGGGTGGGCTGGCTGGGTGTCGCTCCATCCAGGCTCAAGTGGAGCCCAGATGGAGCACCTTTTCTGCGCTCATCTTGCACCGCCTCCCGCACACAGGAAAATACGGAAGTAGGGAGCACAACGTAAATAGTGCAAAAAGCAAAAATGAGGAAGTTCCATTAACCAATTCAGGGTCCATTTCTGCAGGGGTGTCACATCTAATCACAGCCCTGTCCTTATGTTGAAAGCTGGCAGTAGTATAATTATACTTAGGCTGGATATACACTAGTTGTTTATTTCATGACTACTACTCCAATAAATAAACAAAGGTCTTGATCAATATCTTGTCTTGGACTTGTCACGAAGAGTTGAGTTGTACTTACCTCGCTCACCATAGCTAAATGTGTGTACCCAGCTTTAGTCTTGCATTCTTATTTTAGAATAAAAAAAACCTGGAAAAAAATTATTATTTTTATTACTAAAATTATTATGCAAAAGACATATATAAAAATATCTTTAAACTAGAATACTTTATTTAAAAGAAACATTTAGTAAAATAATATATTACAAAAGTTTTGCATAAATCATTGCACATTAATCATTCAATTTTTTTTTTTTTTTTACTTTGGTTAACTATTTTATCACTTTTAACAGCAAACCTGAATTACCAAAGAGGGAGAATAAACAAACTCTAAAAGATGAAGACAAAGAAATAAAAGAATTGAGGAAGAAGTTTAAGGTATTGAAATAAGACACTGTATAGTAATTATCTATAATGTTATACTTATATGTAATCTCTTGTGGCAATTAGTATGCTTATAACACATTTTTTGGGAAAACACAGGCAGCCTACAGTATTTTTTGTTTAACGTTTTTCTCTAGTTTACCCTATAGAAGTAGCTTGATATAAACCTATATAATAATAATAATGATTTCCCTGATTTAAAATTGATAATTTGGCGGCCACAACTAACCCTTCCCCCAAAAACTGGCTCTCCCGAGATCGATAAAATCACTTACTATTGTATAATGCTGGCTGAGCAGTGCCTGTCTATGATTCAGTGTGACAGTGCAGTGCTGCAAAGGGGAAGCAGGGAGGATGCCCAGTATGACATACAGAATGCAGGTCTTACCTTTACAAGAATGATGCTCTCTTCACATTTTGTATGAGGAGGGAGCACTTTGCCCCCAAGCTTCCCTGTTTCGACATCTATGACTAAAAGGAAAGCAAAAGTTTCTCCTAACACAATTCTCCAGTGTACAAAAACCCATCATATCACACACATCAAATAATTATAAAAACAAATGAAAAACAATATACACTTTACAACCCATTCAATTTTACAATCAACATTTGTTCTGCATACATTGTTTGTCGGATACTCGTGAAAACAAGGGCAATGTGCATCTACCAGTACTAGGCATTACTAGGATGGTGTAACCATAGGGAAAGCCTACAATACTTCCTTACCGTTCTAGGCCAGTTGACATTGGGGATGGTAAACTAAGACGAATCAGGTTTGTAATTGGTAAGCTTCCCCTCATAGCTTTGTATAATTGGTGAGCTAACTAGGCTACAAAATTATCTCAGACAGTGTTTATTTCACCAGAGGCATTTTACATTAACAATCTGCTTTTACTTTTTAATATTTCTTTTATCGAAAAACAGGTGCCTGTCCAGATACCGCTGTGTTATGGGAATACTTTGGGCACTAGGCTGACACCTGTAATTCTGACAGGCATAAAATAAAAACATGTATATACATGTGTATATATGTATGTATGTACATTTATCAGTTACTATCAATTGTTTTCTCTTACTCAGATTCAAGGCGAGATAAAGGTTTTAACTCGTATGATGGTTGTCCCAAGTGCTGGAAATAAGAGAGGAGGAGGAAAGGACCTGCCAATCAATAAAGGCGAGATTCTAGAAGTGATCCAGTTTACCAATAAAGAAAAAATATTATGTCGAAATAATAAAGGCAAATGTAAGTACACTAGTAAAATATTTAAAATAAGTAATTATTGTAATTGTCACATTAATTGCTTTTAGGAATGAATAATCAAAACGAATAGATAGAGACTGTATTTGTATATTATAAGCAACTTTTAATCACAAACAGCACTGATACTTTTATTCCTATAGTTACCTACATATGTAGCACCCCTGTAGGGTACCCATGCATAGGGAAAATGGTAGCAATGGTGGCTATAGAACGCCAGTAGTTGCCAGCCTACCATCACACAGGCCTCAAGAATGTTGCTAGGCAAAACTGTTGTGTTAACATAAGCAGGGACACCTGTGGCCTCATTCCAATCCCTGGCTATTTAAGTCGGTAAAGCAGGAACTTCCAATTGGCTTAATTATAGCCTAGTGTTGCTATGGAGGATAGCATGGAGATTATAGCAGATGCATATGTACAGCCATATATGTATAGCCATATACAAATAAACAGTTTTAGTTTTAGAGTGTTTCACTAGAGACAGAAAAGATTCATTGCATCGCTGGCGAGCCGGTGGTAACATTGTTTCGATCTCATTGACCACTGAAGAAGTATGGAGGGAAGGAGATTGGGAGCCTCCATTGAAAACTCAGTTGATCTGAGCAAGAACTTGCGCATATGTCTTTCTGAGCTTTAATTCCCATTAATATTTCTTAATAAAACATAAAGATTTCTTTATAGTATGCCTAATAAAAAGCGTCAATTACAATAATAATAACAATATTACTATGTGGCAAATGATATTTTTAATAATACAATTGTATTGTGCTTGTTGAAACCCTTAGTCATTTAGCTTCACCTATACCTGCTGTCAATTTTAGAAAGACCTTGGACCTTGTTCAGAGTGGCACATCCGTGCTCTAGAACTTCATATTCAATGCGGAATTTCGCACTGCGTAATAGTCATCTGGCTGAACATGAATCCATGTTTTTTTGGATTACATAGTGGCGTGCAAATGTTTTTGCAGGGCGTTCCAAGCAATTTGCGCTTTCATCCATTTTGTCAAAACTATTTGCGTCGGCAATTGCACCATCTCAGAACATGGTTCAGGTCATTTAAATAAAGTTTTGTCACCACAATCACCTGTGTGTAATGCTTTATAATCTGTTGCCTTTGCGGATATCCGCTTAAAGGGATATTTTTTTTTTTACATTCGTAATGCACAATTTTGGATTTTAACGTTTGCTTTTTAGTAATGTGTCCTCAATTGTGTCTGTTGTTTCTTAGGTATGCTTTGTATGTGTTTTTTTGGTTTTCTGACCATTTTTTGGGTGGGTTCACAACATTTTAATGTATAAGATATTATGGAGTTTTTTAGATTTTTTAAAATAAAAAATACAACGTAATATTTAACCCTTAAATGTTTTATTCCAATAATCAAGGTTCTGTTACTACTCCCTGAAGCAGAACTTGAGTAAAGCACATCTGTACCATTACAGGAAAATGCACCACAAAGGCAGAGGCGGAGAGCGAGTGTGACTCTCTTTGTGTGACACAGAGGTGCTACAGTTTTGTGCATTTGGAACCTTCCAGATGCATATGGGTGCTACCTCAGGAATTTCCCAGTCCTTTTGTCAGGGATTAAAGGTGGTGACAAGTGCATTCCTGAGGCGAATGTCTCAATATATTACTATGCCTATGAATGATGAAGCCCTTGTGCAATGTAAGCAAGCTTTTTACACCATTGCTGGCTTACCGAATATCATATCATTGGAGCCATGGATGACACGCACATACCCATTGTTGCTTGTGTGTATGTGTGTATATATATATATATATATATATATATATATATATATATATATAAACATCTCAGGATTCCGCAATAAAGTTGACATATCCAACCTATACTCCAGCATACCACATGTGGAGAGTATACTTGCGACTTTGGACTTATTAAGGAACAATGATGAATACCAAGCACAGGTGCCACAGCTTTTTTCAGTGGGGGGAGGTGAAAAAATATGTTCAATTGGTGCCCCCCCCCTGCCCCCTTGGCGCCCCCCAAAAGAAAGTAAAAAAAAAAAAACATTTGACCAACAAAACTGTATGGCACTGCTATAAGAAAGCAGGCTTCCTGTGCTTCTATAAAATAATAACAGGACACTTACCATACAAAAGCACAGGGCTGTTCTTATAGCAGCCGCCATGCAGTTACATTGGTCAGATTGTAATTGACCAATGTAATTGTAGATGCCCCATCTGTCACAGCTATACCCCTACATGCCCCATCTCCCCATCTGTCACAGCTATACACCCACATGCCCCATCTGCCACAGCTACACCCCCACATGNCCCATCTGTCACAGCTACAACCCCACATGCCCCATCTGTCACAGCTACACCCCCACATGCCCCCTCTGTCACAGCTATACCCCCACATGCCCCATCTGTCACAGCTACACCCTCACATGCCCCATCTGTCACAGCTATACCCCCACATGCTCCATCTGTCATAGCTATAACCCCACATGCCCCATCTGCCACAGTTACACCCTCCACATGCCACATCTGCCACAGCTACACCCTCACATGTTCCGTCTGTCACAGCTACACCCCCACATGCCCCATCTGTCACAGATAACCCCCCACATGCTCCATCTGCCACATATACACCCCCCACATGCCCCATCTGTCACAGCTACACCCATCCAATCAGGGGCAGCATACCTGTCAATCACACTGACAGGCGCCCCTGCCCATCCAATCAGATAATCAGCCTGACTCTCTGATTGGATAATCAGGAGATGGGCAGGATGCCTGTCCTTTTTTCCAGGCATTTTCTGTGAGAATGGCAGGCGCTCTGCAGTGTAAGCAGTGGTGGGATTCATTCAGTTCTAACAGGTTCTGCAGAAACTGTACCTAATATAGGTATCGGTTCTTAGAACCGCTTGTTAATTGGAAGAAATGTATGGACTTGGTCTAATGAAAACCAATACAGGGAGATATCAATTCACAATATAGGGTATATACCATGTACAATACAGGGGAATCGAGGTTAGCATTATGGTTTTCTCTAAAACAATTCTATTTTGACCTGATTGACGCCTGATTGCCTCCCTTGTACACATTCCAACGCCCATGATACCAAGGTCCACTAATAGAACTTCTAGCAGAAATGCTGGAAATGATATTGAGATGTAATTATTTTACCTTTAATGGCAAAATGTATTTACAAAAGCAAAGGTGTGCGATGGGGTCCACTGGTTTCATACACCGATCGGTCATTGAGAGAGCTATAGGACTTTGAAAGGGTAGGTGGTGGACCAATCTGGCAGAGTATACTGTATATGTATACTGCAGATGTTGTATGTGACTTCGTTATGTTATATGCCATTTTTCACAACATTTCTGTCCATCATGGTGTGCCTTGGAAGGAGGAGGATTTGGTTATGGACAAATCTGACCTGGCTGGAGATGTTTGTTCTTTGCAAGAAGATTGTGCCTGTAAGTACTGTTTTCTTTTATACAAAAATATAATCCACATGAAAATGTACTACACAGTGCATAATGAATACGAATCAAAGCAGTTTACTAATGTGGCTTACTTAAACAGAATAATAAACTTTTATTTAAATTTACATTTGTATTAATTTATATACTGTACATAACAATTCTTAGTTTGTGTTTTTATTGTTTTGTACTGGTTGTGGAGGCATGTATTGTAGTGGTATGTATTGTGATGGTCTATACTGATACTGGTATGTTGTGTGGAAATGATGGCTGACCTTTGCTTTGGTATGTATGTGCTGCTTGATAAGGTGGGAGAAATTATGTCTGAAAATTGTGAGGATACATTAGTTGCTATCAAAAGTGATGGGTGTGAGTATGGTGTCTGAATGTTTGTAAATTTGCCATTGGGGGTGGGATGCTTGTGTCAGAATTTAGTGAGGAATCTGGATGTGAGGGTTGTAAATGGTTAATGTACACTTGTGGTGGGGATATTAATGATGCTGGAATTGTGGGTTGTGATGTGGCTGGGGTGGTGAATGGGCTAGTGAGTTATTGTCAACCATATTTCTGGGTAGTTGACTATGTTTTGAAAACCCTGAAAAAAAATGTATGATTGTTATGTTTGTGAAAAAAATTGACCTTTGTTTACCTGTACTGAAAATTAATCCAAAATAATATAATATAAAATAGTAATAATTCTTTTCACATGAACAATAATGTCATCTGTACAAATGAATTGGAGGAGGCCCATCAGCCAGAATTAATGCTGGTGGAGACGAGGCAACACTAGCAGGTGTCAGGTATGTTACTGTAATGTGTTTACAGTAAATTACTTTTTTAATGTTTATCAAAATCATGTATTAGGAGTAATGTTTTGTATTTTTTATTTCTATTTTTAAATTAGACACCACGAGAGCGGGCCATGTGACAGAGGGCATACTTGAAGCAGGCAATTCTGACCACCACGACCATGGCACAACATTTGTCCAGTTACTGGAGCTCTAACAAATAACTTATTTTAGTTTTTTTTTTTTTTTGAATGACAATTTTTAATTGTATACATTTTTATAAAAAGCACACACGCGCACAAATTTACCTTTTAAATATAAACAAATAAATAATCAAAAAATATTTTAAAATTTGTAGAAAAAAATATTAAACAACAAATATTAACAATTAAAAAGAAACAACAAAAAGATTTCTACAAAACTTAAATTTAAAGATAACATAAAACCAACTGTAGTATATAAAGAACATAGTACCTTTTGGTTTACCAAAACCAACTGTAGTATATAAAGAACATAGGGCTCCATTTACTAAAATTATCGCTGGGGGCGATATTGAATTCGTCCAGGCTCGCAGCACCTCTTTGGGGGGTTTTTTTATTTTATTTTTTAATTTTTCTACTTTTTTGCAGTGTCCCCGCAGTCTCCCCATATGTCTCTCCCTTTTCCTCCCTCTATTAGAGGGAGGAAAAGGGAGGTCTATGGGGAGACTGCAGGGACACTGCGATTATCGCTGTCTTCAGACGGCGATAATTTTTCCCTCAGAGTGGTATGTTAATTACCGCTCCGAGGATTTATAAATGACAGCCACATCGATTTCATGTGATAAAGTCCGACACACTTTATCATATGAAATCGATAATATCGGGGCTTAGTAAATGGAGCCCATAG
>JABWIB010002848.1:13688-27403 GCA_016617825.1 Platyplectrum ornatum | reverse complement strand
GTTAAAGCTGACTTTACCCATCACTAATTTAAGGAATGAGTCATGTGCCTTTCTTGCTGGATAGTTGCTAGAAGCTTCCAGGAGCTGCTGTTGTTTATTCACTGTTATGTTATTAGTACAGAATCTAGATGGGGAAATGCTCATTTATCCCTGTATACAGGATAATAACGTTGGACCTGATCCAGACTTGAGAGGGAAGTTACACCTGGGCAATGTCATGCTGGGGATCAGCAAGGGAAGTAACATTCATTGGATCTGCTGCATGAAGAGAGGATTATTTGCTTATTACACACAGATACTGACCATGTCTAATACACTGGACCAGATTCAGACTTTAGGCACTAATGACTTACTCACAATTTACTCAAGAGTGGATAAAACCATGTTGAATTGCAGGGGAGGTAAAATGAATGTCAGTGTGTGCATGCAGGGAGAATACTTTATTGTTGCATGTTGCACACAGATACTGACCTGTGTTACTGTTACACTGTTATTAGACTTGTGCTGGAAACATCATCTCTCAGCTCTAAGGAAATGTTACTCTCCTGTGATTCAACATGGTTTTGGCCACTATTGAGTAAGTCTGAATCTGGTGCTTTTATTTAGACTTGTGTTGGGAAACATCATCTATGAACTCTAATACTGTTGGCAGCAGATTCAGTTTGCCTCTCCTGTAATCCATCATGGTTTTGTCCAGGTGTAGCTTGTCTCTTATTTTCAAGTCCTTGTCTGTGCACTGGATGTCTACAGAATATGTCCGGCTGCAAGGTCTTACAAATCTGCCTTGATGACGAGTGAAGGAGAACACCATCAGGTGAAGTGTTAGCAGTGTAAACAATAGGCTCTTGGAAGTCCAGTGTACTATGTGTTGTGTAATGTGCATGCTAGCTTAATATATGCCAATAACACTATAGATGCTGAAACACTGTTTATCTGTATAGCTCTCCCTCTCCCTCTTGTAGCCACTTCAGANGTGGAGTGTTATTTTATCACATCCATGTGTCAGAATGAAGCCTGCTAGTCTCTCTGTGCTGCTGGCACATGTTTGGCCATTGTGCTAATATTCTTATTTTTAGAGCCATATTACTAGGGTTACACCTCCTATGCTATCGCTGATGTAGAGACTATAAACCTATGATTTTTCTTGAATGATCAGATATTAATATTGTCAGTAATAGAATTTATTTGCTTGTTTCTATAGTGTTAAATATTGATGTTTTCTTTCTTTGTTCAGCGTGACTGCAGTTTGTGAATAGGACAGGTGTATTCCTTTGGTTTTGCTAGTTCATGGTGCTGTATGTCTCACCGGTATCTGTTACACACCCTCTTCCTTCATCTCGTCCCCTGTAACGTATACCCTGTTCACACAGAGGGCTATTACCNGGGTAATTCAGTCAACTTCCTGGGTTATCTGAACTACCCGGGTAGTGTGCTCAGTGTGAATGGCGTTAAAATTACTACTAACTACCCTGGTTCAGTGTGAACAGTGTTGACCAGGGTAGTAAGTGAATTACCAGGGTAATTCAGCATTGTGAACAGGGTTAATTACCAGGTTAATTCAGATCCACAACTAATCACCCTGCTCGTTAAAAATGGAATTACCAGGGTAGTCTGTGTGAACGGGGGTATAAGTGTTCTGGATTATCTGTATTTTCAGGTATATTTAATGCAAGCAGTTTCAACATACATTACAGCTTCGGGCTATAATAAGAATTGGGTGTAGGTAATAGCACTTGATAGTATAGTGGGTATAGATGCTTCAGAATACCCTTCATACTGACCCAGATCATAGTATGACTGACAGTCACGTAAAGTTTAGTGCATCGTGTGAATACAATAATGAATGCTAACATAACGCACTGCCCCGGCATAATACATTGTTCTTGGTGTCTTGTGGAATATGTGAGACGTTACACACTTGTCTCTTCATTGCGTATTTCCTGAAGTGCTGGACACACAATATTCCTCTTGTGAATTTCGCAATCCTCAGTGAACAGTGAAGAAATATTAAGTTGAAGTGATGGCGGCATCGCAGATGTGACTCCGGTCTTTGCAGTCACCTGATGAATGTTTCCATGCGCTCAGATTATTTCACTTCAGAATTCCTGGCTGAATGTCACACGCAGATTAACCTTCAAATCAGCGCTTGTTGCTCAAATGAACATAAAGGAAGTTTGTTTATAGTAAAGCAGACTGCACGACCACATGAAGATACACCTGTCATCCAACACACCGGCTCATGATCCGCTTACACTGTGATGTAATGGAATGACATAATATTACCTTTACTCTACATTATGGAAGAGACCCATTGTATTTCTACTATTCATAACGTGTTTTATTAAGCAGGGAAACTGTAGTGAGATTGAAAAGTGGGGTTGTTGCCCATAGCAACCAATCAGATTCAAGTTCTCCGTTACACTTTACTTACTGGAGCTTGAATCTGATTGGTTGCTATGGGCAACATACCCACTTTGCCATCTCCCCTGCCAGCATAGGCCAGGGGAGACTTGTGTTGAGCTTCTAGCGAACCTGTCCCAATGAGGTGGCCCAGTATAATGTGCATCACATAGGGTCATTGTATAAATGTGTGTTGTTCAGAGAATAATATATTGACAGGGTTGTGTGAAGTTAGAGCTCGTTGAGGAGTGACTCATTGGCCTACATTTACTAAGCAGGGAGATTGAAAAGTGGGGATGTTGCCCATAGCAACCAATCAGCTTTAAGCTCATTCTCCAGTATGTATAATGAAACAGAGTGCATGAATCTAATTGGTTGCTACTGGTAACAACCCCAGTTTTCAGTCTCCCTGCTTAGTTAATTTAATAACAGTGTAACAGTAACGCTGGTCAGTATCTGTGTGCAACATGCAACAATAAAGTATTCTCCCTGCATTCATTCATGGAACAATTTATTGTATAGTGTATGGCCAGCTTCTATATATATATATATATATATATATATATATATATATATATATATATATATATATATATATATATGTGTGTGTGTGTGTGTATGTATGTATGTATGTATATATATATGTGTATATGTGTATGTATGTATATATATATGATAATGTATAATAGAAGTGGTGACAAGTAATGTAGGGGAGTTAATAATTAAGCTAAGAGCTAATTAGCCAGATCCAGAACTGTTGTGGGATAAGTAGGGCATACATAGCTCACGCTGAACATTGAAATCGTTTATTGTGATCCCAGTAAAATACAGTGATGTATTCAGTGTAGTGAACATTTCCAGCAAGGACAATNTTCCCTTCTCTAAATATAAAATTATACAAGATCCAAGAACAGTAAAATGTAAGTTAGAAAATGTGTGAAATTGTCTTCATGCGATCACAGTACATTCCACCCGGAGAATTTCATTCATGTTTTGGTTCCATCCGCAGTGACATTTTCTTTCCTTGTTAATATTTAAGTTTGCAAATAAAAATTGTTAATCAAACACAATTGTCGGCAGCATGGTGCCAGCCTCCTGAGGCTCTCGCTCCTTTGTCAAATTTGCTTTACAAGGTGATCGCATAACTAAGCCGCTCTGTCTCCCCTCTCCAGCGGACCGTTCTTTCAAGGTTGATTTGGATTTCACATAACCAGACGTCGCTTCTGATTCTTCTGCGCAGTGGAGAAACGCAACGCGCTATGGCAAGCAGGGGAAGTGTCAGAGCTAATGGAGTGGGCCAGACAAAAATCTGCCAGTTCAAGCTGGTGTTACTGGGCGACATGGCAGTGGGCAAGTCCAGTCTTGTGTTGCGCTTCGTCAAAGGGCAGTTTGATGAGTTTCAGGAGACCACTATAGGAGGTAAGTGGTGTCATTCGCGTCATTGACATGTTATATTTTTCTAGTCGTTAAAGAAAAGTTTCTATGGAATGACCTTATATTAAAAAGCTCTTTACAACAGTGAAGACTTTATGCAGGGACAATAAAAGGTGAGATAGGTACTAATAGGTAACTGTATGTTTGCATACAATTATGATTCTAGTAAATAGTTAAAGGTCAGTTGTCATAATACCATGTAATAAAATGACACATGAATGCATTTTGTATGTTACATACTAGATGTAGATAAACAGCTGGAAAGTGCAGATGTTGTCCATAGCAACCGATCAGATCTAGCTGCCATTCTCTGTATGTGACAGGAAAGTGCGAGAATCTGATTGGTCACTATGGGCGAATTCTCCACATTCTCCGTTGTTAAGTAAATGTTGCCCTTTGAGAGGAAAGACATGTTCTCCATTTAATTTCCCAGCACTGACTACACATGAGCATTGTATTCCTAGGTTTTCCTCCCTATGATTTGGATATGAGTCACGTTGTCGGAGGCTTGATGCAGTGATTCACATCGTGTAGTAGATAATTCCATAGCTGTGCTGAATCACATTTGTGCTTTGTGTAATGTAATGCACAATAGTGTTCAATGTACATAGTAGGCTTATCTGTAGACATCCTCGTGTGAGACTAATAGGATCTCTTGTAGTAGTATTTTTTCTTGTAATGTAACTATCTGTGGCAATCAGACGCGCCATAAAATATATCCAGCCAGGAAAATGAATGCAGCAGGAGGATCCCTGTCCTTTTTCGCTTTGAACAAGGCAGATGAAACGCGTCAGCGGGTCCTCTATATACAGCCATGACAGTACGCTTTACCTGCTGAATACTTTGCCCATCATCCAGCATATTGCCAGTGTCTGATCGGGAGGAGAGCCACAATAAAAATCTTTTACTACATATTGTTGACAACACCTGGAGAGACGCAGGTTGCCTACCCCTGTCCTATTCAAAGGCTCTGATATCATGATGCCAGTGTCTGTGCAGAGAAGAGCAGAGGGATAGTTGCTGGTCTCCCTACCCCTTACGTCCCATAGCTGCCGCACCCCTGCCCCTTCAGTATGTCTGCTCCTGTCAGTTGGATTCACTGAATCTTATGGGAAGCGTAATTGTTTCCCGCATAACAAGCAGATCCACCACGTTATAGAACTCTCCAGATTATGCTATAGTGGCCAAACTCTGGGCTCNTGACCTACCAGCGCTCCATGTTTTCTAGGTCTCCTCAGACAATCACATGCAACATAATTACTACCAACTGGAGAGCTTTCAAAATATTCATTATGAACACACCTGTGCTCCAACATGGAGGCCTGGAGGACTTTTGGTAGATCACGAGGACTGTGTTTTGCCCCTGCTATAGAGTGTAAGCTTTGTTACCACCCAGCCATGTTAAAATTGTAAAGAGCTTCTGTTCTATGATGATAGGTGAAATAAATGTTATGTCCTTTGTGATGTAACTTGGGGTTGCTGACTTTTGGTTTCTTCCACCCAGGAGAAACCAAACGCTGGCAGCAGGACAGAGGACGGGAATTATGAAAAATCATGCATAAAGCCCTCCCCCGGACAGTAATGGCATGCTTTTACTGTGGTTGACCAGGACTTGATATTGTCAAGACCTGTCCTCCATAGTAATGATCTGGGCTACAGGCAGTGATTTACATTGAATCAGGTCCCAGGAGATTTGCTGACTCTCCCAGGATTCCGGGAGAATATGCCTGAAGTCCATTGAGTCTCCAGGATATTCCGGGAGTGTTGGCAACCCTGATGTTTTAGACATGTAAGCCTCTCTGTCTGTCAGTTGGTTTCCGCAGTCCACAATGTAATAATAATGATTTTCTCTGTCTGATCATACAGACTTTTTTTTCCAGCTTGAAATCTTTTACCCACCTGTTCTTCCAGTTGTTCTCGGACATTAGATCAGTTGTCACTCTTGCAAAACATCACATGGTCACTGAGAGGAATGAGCTTGGCAGGCTGTACTGCTCAGGAAGCAATGGATGCGGAAATGTGGAGACTGCTTTCTCTNTTCTCTCTCTGGCTATGCCATTTAAGTTTCTCCTTACCAAAGACTGTCTCCAAAGATAGATGTTAATGTATTTAATCATGCTAATGATAAACTTCAGTAATCACACCTAGCATTGTATTTTGTAATAAATATCTATATCTGTATAATAGTATAGTATTATTTCAAGGTATGAGTAACCTGTCACAGTCATGTGATTTAGCTGGTTTTCTGTGTATTACAATTAGAATTATTGGTATAATTGCACTCAGATAGACAGCTCTCCTTCTTGCATAACCTTGGCTGAGTTAGCTGAGTAAGTCATCACATACCATGAATCCAGCCATTACTCAAAACCATATCATTCATGTAATAGACCGTTACTGATCCCTACTGTTGTTGTGGTTAGAGCGTCAGTAGTTTCGCAAGATGTTATTTAAGATATTACAGAGATTCTGGAATATTCTTACACTTGAACATGGAGAGAACATATTACAAGTTAACTGTTCATCATCCTTCAGTGAAAAACAATAAAGTACTACAAATGATATAGTAGTACTTATAATACAGCAACATGCTTAAAATGAAGTACAAAAGCAGATGACACTTACTTTGGAAACAATCGAGCTGGGATAATAAGCTGTAGGTGATAGCTCTTACTATACATACTATGCAATAAGCGGGCCTGTTGGCCAATCATAGTGTATTGCAGGAAGTGATTTGCCATTACTGATTTTGCCTGGTAGTTGCATTGCTCAGAACTAAAACACAGGGTTGATCCTTGTCCCAGGACAGACGTTTCATATATCATGTTGGTTGGTAATGTTGTTCTGTTTATGTTATAATGCGTGTATTTTTATATTCCTAAATACAAAAGACGTGAGCACTTTCTGCACACAAAAAAAAATAATTCCTGTCTCCTCCTTGTTTTCAGCTGCATTTTTAGCCCAGTCTGTGTGTCTGGATGATACAACAGTGAAGTTTGAAATATGGGACACCGCAGGACAAGAAAGATATCACAGTCTGGCCCCCATGTACTACAGAGGAGCGCAGGCGGCCATTGTTGTATTTGACATCACCAAACCAGTGAGTCTGTGTTGCTTTCAGGTCTCAACTTTTTCACCCCATTATTATCCTGTGCACTGAAACTTATCCAAGGTATCCACAACTTAAAGCAAGGGTAGGCAACCTGCGACCTAGTCCCATGCTGGGAGTTTGACAACACCTGGAGAGCCGCAGGTTGCTTACGCCTGCACTGGAGGATTGCTTTGTTGATACCTGGCAAAGCAGGTTGCTGGAGAGCTGCAGGTTGCCTACTCCTGGCTTAAACATTCAACATTCAATAATAAAAAACCTGTTCATTCTTCCGCACTAAGTGAATATCATTCATGTGAACTCTTGGGCTTTTTGTTTTGTTTTTATAATGTAAATTGAAAAATATACCATATAGACATATTGTACATTTATAAATAAATTGCATGTGTATAGGAAGCAGGAGCCCTTTGAATCGGCAGCTCATCTTTGAACGTTACTATCACCTGCAAAACAGTCATTGCAAGCTATTATAAAGTTAGGTGTGGCTGGTGTGCATCAACATTTACACATAGCTTGTGGAGTCGTCAAACCCAATGTTAATTACTCTCTTTGTAAGGTATTATGTTCTTTGGTTTTGTCTGTGTTTTTATTTTTCAGGCGTTTATTGTTTTCTATTTTGCAACATTATACAATAAGGAATCCATATATACAGCACGGGATGTGCACTAGGTGGCAGCACCAGACAATGAACTCTCACATGCAGTAGTATTGTGTTAGTGGACTTGTTGACATACTTTGTGCTGCTCTGTGTGTTCCTAGTTTTGAAATCCAGTTGTTAGAATTCTCATACATTTACAGCGCTGCTATAGGATTCGCTTAGTAGTGTTATGCTGGCCATACACCTGATGAGATGCATCACTGATTAACCTGCATATTGCCTGCAATAGGCAAGATCCAGCGATGTGATATGCGACCGTGGAAGCGCACATTATATTGTGGTGCACAGGTGTGTGGCCAGACAGAGGACTATCTCATGGTGTGTTTTATTTTCTTTTTGTTTGTCTTTCCCATACTCTTATGTGGTACATATCAGTGTGGCACTCTGTGATTTATTTAACACCAAGACTTCAGTGTCTGTTTAGAATGAACTGCAAATAGCAGTTTCACAGAATCATAGCAACCCCCCATCATTTCCTGTGACTGTCACTTTATATCTATAAAACCTGTTTAACATAAAATATATCACACTGCCTTGCAGTTGGGGGTTTCTGGAATATCCACAGATAGCTGTACGGGGCAGAAAACATAGGCCATAGACGTTCTATGATTCCTATAATGCACATTGCTAGATGGGAACCTGACCTTTCCAAGCCATGGTTTCTGCATAGTTTTTAAGAATGGATACACAGCTATTCTTTCTATACATAGAAGCTGGGGATTTACAGAATAACTAACTCAACAATGTAATACCATTCATGCAACCGAGAACAGTCCCTTTCATAAGCATTCTAGTCTCTTCTTAGGTTGTCGGCTAATAAAATACTCCATAAAGCACAACACAAAATGCAGAGTATAATATTTTGTTTATCATTGTTGACATAAGTTGGTTACCACTGGCATTAGGACAGTTTTCTGTGTTTTAGCACAAATCATATATGTGTATATCGTAGGAACGATGAATAAAAACGCTTGTTTAACTACTTTATTGTTTTGGCTTTTGCCATCCATTCTGATTTCATTGTGCTTAATCACTTCCAGGAAACGTTTGACCGGGCAAAGGCGTGGGTGAAGGAGTTACAGCGACAAGCCAGTCCTAACATTGTGATTGCTTTGGCTGGCAATAAGTCAGATTTAGCAGAGAAGAGGATGGTGGAATTTGAGGTATGAATTTGTATTGTGTGAAATGGCAAGCAGTGATTGAAAGCTACTTCCCGTCCCCTGTAGAAGAATATCATTCTAGTAATATAATAGTTATATAATATATCTAGTTATATATTACCAAGCTAGAATGATAAAGTAGATTGGATAACACATGGATAGTCTTGCACCATTGCCCAAAATGTTTATTTAGATAATTAAAATGAAGAAGTATACGTTATGACCCATGCAGATTTATAAAGGATACCACTGGTGACTGAGGGACTGGGCTACATTCACATTTGGGGCTTAGTCAGTTTTACAGAATCATCCAATCTTCCCCAAGTCCCACCCATATAGGCGGCTCTAGGCATAGGCCACAGAGCCCCCCCCCCCTTCCCACTACAATACCCAACTGCAGCAGCCAATGAAGAGGGGCTCCTGATTGGCCTCAATCCACGGGAAATGATGACCCCTTATTGACAGCGAGGCTCCTGATTGGCTGTGAGCATTTGGGTAACTATTCACTTGTTTTGGGTTGGTAGCTATAATTCTATTATGCAGTACAGTGTAGACTTACACTTATACCTATTTTATTGCCTAGTCCTTTTATATAGAACATTATCCAAGTCCTCATTTCCCTCGATATGTGGAATATTTTCACACTTCAACCAGTGCGTTTCTGTAAGTGAAATGTTCTTGTTTTATCCCTATAGGAAGCTCAAGCGTATGCCGAAGACACAGGATTGTTATTCATGGAAACGTCCGCAAAAACAGCAATGAATGTCAACGAGTTGTTTCTAGCAATTGGTACGTTTAACATATTCCTTTAGTGCAAGTGATCAGGATTTTATCATTGTGAGGGAGGTTACATGTTCTTGGAAGGATAAGAAGGCTGCGGTGCTTAATGAGCCTCCCACTTTCTCAGAATGAGAGGGGGAGCGAATGTACAAGGGAGGTACTCGCATAAGCAGTGAATGAAGAGTTTAATAAAACATTAGGTTTATATTAATATCTACAAATGCAGATCACAGTCTTTGTTCCCATTCTCTCCACAGCAAAGAAAATGCCGAAATCAGATGCCCAAAACCCAACTCATGCTGCCCGCAACAGGGGTGTAAATGTCCAGGGCTCAGAGCAGCAACCCAGAAGCGGCTGCTGCAGCAATTGATCTCGCCGGACACCAGGACAAGCCCCGCCAGTATACATTTTCTACACGGATAATTGTGAACACTGTATAGGCTGCTGCCTCCTGGGTTTCTACTGCTGGAGGGAAAGTGTTTGGCTTACTCTTATTTTCTTTTTATCACAGTGTTAAAAGTAATAAACCAGAAAACAATAGAAAAAAAAAAGAAACCCACTCCATCTTAATATCGCAAACACTACCCAAAACAGTGATATTGAGCTGTTTCGGTTGGTCACCATGGTGGAAGAATAATGACATGATGTGGTATATGCTTTTCTTTGAGCATGTCCGTGTGACTGTTAATTCTTAGCTTAACATTCGCATCAAGAATACATGTCTGGAGCAGTATTTTACAAGCGCTTAAAGGAAATCATCTGCATGTAACTGAACCCGAGTAGTTGAGAAACTGAGACCATTTACAACTACTGAAGTTTCGGTGGCGCTCATTTGCTGTGTGCAGATTTTTTATTATAATTATTATTTTTTATTTTTAACCTCTCCATATACTGTGTTGTTCGACCATCACCAGACATAATACATCTCAGCACTTCTTGGCTCCATCCCGGCTGTCTTGTTACTCGTTGTGATTGGCCTCCTCTCCTTTGCAGAAGAACAAAGCACTGTGGACCTTGTTGCACTTTACCTTCCATCTATTTATCATGAAAACACTGATTTGTACCCTATCTGTATATTATTTAATTCATATTGTAAACAAAGAAAAAAAAAACCAACTGAAACAAACGCTAGAACATGCTCTGAACATAACTTTTGTATTTGCACCTTCAGATAATGTTTTACTTGAATCCTAAAAAAAATATTGATTTTTAATGTAACATTAAAGCAAATCAATCATAACTTTGTATTGCTCGAGTAACTTGCTAAGCAATAGATCAAGGCTTTTACTTAGTTTATTAGGATTTAAACTACAGGACCACATCGTTATTTCTTCCAAAATGCCACGTTTCAGCCAGGAACAACTGTGTCTAATTTATTTTCCAAGTGCAGTGAATGAAGTTTTAATTGACTTGAGTGATTTGGATTGTGAAGGGTTTAAGCAGCTATTGAAATCCTCCATCTCCATGTTTACTTGTGGACACACTAACTTCTCCCATTACTTGATGGTGTAGTTCAAGGATGAGGAGCGCTAAGCGAAGCATGAGAAGATCAGAGGTGGATACACTGGTTCATGTTTGAGTATATGAGCATGGTTCCACCAGTATATTGACACTGGTTTGTGACCCAGGTTGCTAAACTTGTGATGTCACAATTGGACAAAAAGGTCAAGTGTTTTGAGAAAAAAAAAGTTAAATATATGCAATGATATGAAATACATTTTAAACAAAATCAAATAAATAGCTGGTATTTCACGTCTTTTCTCAGATTTTTATTTCGTTTGTTCCCATATTATAAATTGTACCAAGACCTGAAAACGTTTGAGGGACCCCTGCTAGAAGACGTTCTACTGGAATTATTAAGCCTTTAATTAAAGTGTATATATGTTAGAAATTGAAAGGATTTTTTTCTGACTAATGCATAGTTTAATATATGAAGTGCAATGAGGGGATTGTTTTTGTGGGGTGGGTAGAAACCGGAGCACCCATTAGAAACCCACACAGACACAGGGAGGACATACAAACTCCACACAAATAAGGGCCTATATTTACTAAGCAGGGAGACTGAAAAGTGGGGATGTTGTCCGTAGCAACCAATCAAATTTAAGATGTTTCATTTTACTTATTGGAGAATGAGCTCAAATCTGATTGGTTGCTATGGGCAACCACTTTTCAGTCTCCCTGCTTAGTAAATATAGCCCAAGGTCTTGTCTGGCAATCCAACCCGCAATCTCTGCGTGGGTGCTATCCACTGTGCTGTGTTTCTACAAGCTTTCCCTTCCTTCAAGAGGATGCAGTCGCTGGTGCTACAGCCCCATTTTCGACATAGTAACAGCTAAATGGCAACTGGTTCTATTTTGAAACTCACTATACATACCATGAATGCTGAAAGCTGCAGGGAAGGTTAGGGTAGTGGAACGAAGGGGGTAGGTTAGGGGAAGAAAATAACATTCTTGTTGCNCTGCAGGAACTGTTGCATCGGGAAAACACATTGAAGGTAGCCTATCCTAGCAGTTATTCCATCTCCATCAGTAAACTTTTGGTGAAAAGGTTTCACCCAGTATATTCACCTAGTATATAGACTGCCTTGTCTAATATGAGCTTGAACCAGAGTGGTTGCTATGGGCAACATCTCCACTTTTGAATCTCCCTGCTTGGTAAATTTATACATTGGTTGGTTAGTTTCTCCAGAGAAGGTAACTCCAAGGGGTATGTTTACTAAGCGGTGAGACTGCAGTGAGATTGGAAAGTGGGGATGTTGCATAAGCACATTACTTGTATAAAGGGGGGAGGGGATATAAGGGTGAATCTCCACTAATACGGATGCCTTAGAAATGAAAGAGTATCAAATATTCTGGTGAGACTTTGAATACAGTCCAGCGCAGCCATGTCTTTACAAAGTGATGGGATTATTCTGTTGCAGAGAAGGTCATTTTGTGTGTTGCAAGGTGATTTATCCAATATGATGGGGTCAGGGGTCTTCTTTCAGGAGTCTACACATTGCACCTAGGTATTGACTGAATGATCAGCAGAGCATGCCATTAATGTTTTGTACAAGGTAGATGTTACATATGCTGGAGAGGAGAGTTCAAACTGTATTGCTTTATTGTATCCAGTAGGAGGTGCAAGTGATCCATCTAAATATCATCTTGTGAATGTCACTACATTATTATCACTTCCATTCTGATTTATAACAGGTGGAAAAAACGCTGTATATCTACACTGAGTGCTTAGTTGTGAGGTCATGTTGACCTCACAACCTAATATCGCTAATGTCAAGGCACCATTTATAGAGCAGAATGCATTACAGCTAATAATATTGACTACAAATGTGGGAAAGCAAATATATAACAGCATAATGAACAACTAACAAGGGCTGTATTAAAAACAAAATATCATGCATTAGTTTAGCTGTATTTTCTATTTGGGTTCTTGCTAATCATATCCTTTATCTAATACTAACAAGTGATGGAGGTTCATTGTGTTTGCAGGCCCAAAATGCAGGTAAAAACACCCACATACATATAAGTCTTGAGTCGGACCACTGTTCCTGTATTACTGATACACATGTTGTACCTCCTAAGACCGTTCTCAACAAATGGTAGGAAAAAAAATTAGACACATATATACACTACATCCATGCATACATACCGTATATACTCGAGTATAAGCCAACCCGAATATAAAAGCAGGGTTATTCGTTCACACTGCGCAATTGCCAGGTCTGCAGTGTGAACACAGTATTAATTACTACTATCAATATACTATTTTATTAACTGTTATGCAACTGTATATAATTTGTTACTCTTACATATAAAATATATTTTCTATATCCTTTAATGTTACAAATGTTTATTACATGCTTAATCCTAAAGGATCAGCTTTTTATTTTCTGTCTTTTATGCTTTCTATGGTTCTTACCCATGGTAAAAGTAAAGCCAATATAAATATACTGCCAGCTCTTGAAATTGTTGGATCAAGATGAGGAATATTTTCCTATGATGGCTTGATATGCAGAAGAAAACAAGTATTATAGGGGCCGATTCAATCTCCCTTCGCGCGGAGATTTCTGCCTTACGCTGTTTGNGTAAGGCAGNAAATCTCGCGTTTTTTCGTTCGCACCTCATAGAGGTGCGTACAAAAGAACGCGAGTTTTCAGTCCCGTAATAGACGGGAA
>JABWIB010002846.1:33071-53388 GCA_016617825.1 Platyplectrum ornatum | reverse complement strand
TATCCTATAGAATGTAAGCTTGCGAGCAGGGCCCTCTTCCCCACCCATTCTGTCTGTTACCACCCAGTCATGTCTTATTGATTGTTAAATTGAAAAGCGCTACGTAATCTGATGGTGCTATATAAAAACCTGTTAATAAATAAAATAAATAAATCTCTATTCTTTACTACCCACCGACTATCCCTGCTTGCAATTAGAACTGTACAATTTTTTTTATTCTTCTGTATACCTCCTCTTACTTTTATATTTATCAGTCTCTTCTTATTTTTTATTATTTTAGAGATACATCGTTTTATTTTGGTTTTTTACATATGTTGTTAAGACCTCAATTTATTCTATTACAAATGCATGCTATATTATTTACACTTGGAGGATCAAAAACTTTTTGACCACCACTAGCTTTGAGATTTGTCTAAAACTTAACCTTTATTAAGTCTTAAATAAAAAGAATAAAAAGTGCAACAATATTTACAAGTGAAAAGATAATTTAGATAACGAGCCAGGATTGTTTTTCCCTGTGCTAATTTCTAATATTTGTCCCTAACCTAACACAATCAGGGTAACCGCCCCGATTAGGAGACCCTGTACAGGAAACACCTTGCCCTGAATCTGCTAAGAGTCCCTATAACAACCCTAGAATGTGTCTAAACCACATGAAGTTAGTTAGGTATCCGATTACCACACTGAAGTGGATTTAGCTTTTAAGGAGTAATTACCACACTGAAGTGGATTTATCTTTACCGAGTATATAATGTAACAAAATTTAGGAAAGAATATATATGTATACCATATCAGTGGAATCACATATTGCAAAAACAAGTATTGCTTTTATCCCAACAGTTCAAACATGTAAGCGTTTCTATCCAGTCAGTGGGCTCATCAGGGGAACATAACAAACTTTGATTTAAAATATCTAAGAAACAACAAAATATTTAGATGACACACTTCAAAATAAAGATAATGTTCATCTATATTCAATACTCAAAAACATATATAACTCCTTTTTTACTCATCTCATAAGTAGATCAATGCTGGTCTGATGTCCGCATCGTTTGTATGATGCTTATTGCACCAAATAGCGGGTGGTGGTATGATATCCACACGGCTGCTGTTTAAACTGGCACGCAACTCCGTTTCTCCATGCAGGGCTGGGATGGTGTGGCAAACAAACCTCTCCCCCCCCCCCCCCCCCCCCCCCCCATGTATTTATTCACTGGGATAGTGCCCATCATGTGATCCAATTTGATAGTCTGCTAACTTCTCTATATTACCATTCCTCATTACCGGCTAATGTTTGAACATGTCCATTATGCCGGAAGTGCGCCGCTTAGTGGATCTGCTTTCCAAACGTGCGTTTCAATGCACGTAAGAGGCGCAATGTACTTCCTGTTCAAGCAGATCTGCGCATGTCAAGTCTGACTTGTGTTCCAAGGTAGCGTGTCAAGCTCTGCGCATGTCAAGTCTAGGCTTGCGTTCCAAGCTTATATGTCAACATACTACCATGGACATTATATTTACTACTACCCTACTTACTGTTAATCTCCTTTCAAGTAAAGCCTCTGTTATGTCCAATAAAGGTTGGGGCCCCCTTCAGAACATGAGTCCTAATATTAACATTTAAAGTGATGTCCCGATATCCGGGTTAGTTGAATCAGTTTGGTATAAATTGTTACTCAATAGAGAAGGTACAGACTTATCAAAATAGTTAGGTTGTCATTTATCAGGATGAAGATAAATTATTCATCACAATTAAATGCAATAAGAGTCCAAATCATATGAAACAACTGAAGCTCATCTGATCGTTAAGTCCCCCTGGAAATATCCACTTCGTCTCCCTCTGAAGAATTAGTCGGTCCCAATTACCACCTCTTAAGAGTGGTCCTACGAGATCAATACCGATGATCTTGATCCCAAGAGGGTCAGATTCATGAACCATGTTCATATGTCGTGAGACTGGGGTGTCCATTTTGTGCCTAATACAGGTGTTCTCCCACCCTCCGCCTGTGTTCTCGTTTGGTTTTCCCAATATATTCGAGCCCGCACGGGCACTCCAATTTGTATATAACTCCCATCAATCTACAGGTGATGAATGAATTGATTTTATAAACTGTATAATTATTCCTGCTCCTAAAGGTTTTTTGCGAGAGTAGGTACTTACAATAGATGCAGCCTTTACACCTGAAACATCCCTTAGGTTGGCGTTGAAGCCATGTACCCGCCGATTCAGGAGGGCAATAGTGGCTTTTCACAAGTTTGTCTTTGAGGCTTGTGCCTCATTTATATGTTATTTGTGGTCTATCACCTACCCATTGGGCCAGGTCCGAATCTAATTGAAGTATTCTCCAGTGCCTGGTGAGTATTCTCCTTACTTCATTCGATAAATTATCAAATGTCGCAATTAATCTCGTCACGTTGGATGTCTCCTTCACGATTTTTGAGTGTAATAGCTGAGTTCTGTCTTTTACCTTGTCCTTCTTAAAAGCCTCGTTCAGTACCTGGTCTGTATAACCTCTTTGGCGGAAGCGTTGTCTCAAATTATCCGTCTGTTTCTTGAAATCAACAGGAGACGAACAGTTCCGTTTCGCCCGTAAATACTGTCCGTAAATACTTAGAGACCAGGATGTCAAGAAATGCTAGCTCTGACGAATGTATCTCAGACGTGAAACGTAAGCCTATATCGTTGACGTTAAGATATGCTAGAAACAGTTCGAATTCCCGCACTGACCCCGTCCATATAATGAACACATCATCAATGTACCGCACCCATTGTCCTATACGCTCAAAAGTTCGTGCTGGGAGTCACCAAAAACAATTGAGGCCTCCCACCAGCCCAGAAACAAGTTGGCGTATCCTGGGGCACAAGGACTCCCCATTGCAGTGCCTCTGAGCTGTTGGTAAAGCCGATTGTCAAATGTAAAATAGTTCCTAGTGTGAACTCCAATAAATCCTGTACGAATTGACTATTGGTGCGGTACTGTGTGCCCCTTGTGCGGAGAAAATATTCAACTGCTCCAATTCCATGATCGTGTGAGTATAGAGCTTCTACGTCAATGCTAGCTAAGAAGGAGGAGGGATCAATTGTGATACCCTCTAATCTCTTGAGAAAGTCTGTAGTATCCTTAACAAAGGAGGGAAGACCCTCTACAAATGGCTTCAAAATGTGATCAATATATATTCCTAGGTTCTGCGTCAAATTTCCTACCCCTGATACAATGGGTCTGCCTTTAAGGGGACTCAGACCCTTATGTATCTTGGGTAGTGCATAAAACGTTGAAAGCCTTAAAAACGATGGAAGTAGGAAATCAAATTCATCTGATGTAATAACCTTAGAGCTTTTCGCATCCAACAGAAGTGTTTTTAACTCACGCAGTCGGGTCTTGTTTTAAAACACGATAACACTTATCATCTTGATGAAGATTAAGGCACATCTTCCGATAGTCGTCATGATTCATAATTACTAAATTTCCGCCTTTATCAGACGGTTTTATTACCAGTGATAGATTTGCATGCCATTCCTCCCTTGTACAGTTGAAATGGCCCTTTTTAACTTTCTTAGACTTGGATAACTCATTCAAGTCATTAAGGACGAGATCCTCAAAAACATCAATGCACGATATTTCCCCTATGGGCGGCATCCTAGTGCTCTTAGGTCTTAATTCAGAGAAGGGTCCCAAACCTTTATCATTGGGGCATTCCTGTGCTAAATCATGGAGTAATCTCACGTCCTGTAAAAGATCTAATGGTATACCTAATTCCAAACAGTCTTTTTTGTCCCTTTATTTAAACAATTTTCTCCAGCGCAATTTGCGGGTGAAGAGGTGAATATCCTTCGTCCATTCGAAAATGTCAAATGAATTCGTAGGGACGAAGGTCAGACCTCTCCTAAGTATGGTTTCTTCAGCTTGGGACAAGTTGACGGAGGATAAGTTCAAAATTTGAGCCTCATCAATAGGATTACTATCCTTTATACCCGATCTTATTGTTGGCCCAGACCTTGGGAGTTTTGGCTTCTCAATTGATACGAGCTGTGGGGCTCTAAAAAACGCTGGGTTTGGTGTTGGGAGTGTTGTGATTTGTTGTGGAAAAATCAGGGTCAGATTGAAAAGTGTTTACAAGGTCTATGCTTTCTTTAAGCTGCGTATTTAGCCGCTCTAAAAGGAGACGCTCCTCGTCAAGCAGCAGTGTCATTAGACGCAGTGAACTTTTGGTGGCTTCATTTTCCCATTTTTTAAGGAAGTCTGGACTTGCTATCTTTGGGGCGGGAGCTATATTAATTCTCAAACTCCTGGGTACTATTTTATTTTTCAAATAATTCTCCATACTTTGGACCTCCCACCAAGATTACCACTTCAGTGTGGTAATCGGATACCTAACTAACTTCATGTGGTTTAGACACATTCTAGGGTTGTTATAGGGACTCTTAGCAGATTCAGGGTAAGGTATTTCCTGTACAGGGTCACCCTTATCGGGGCGGTTACCCTGATTGTGTTAGGTTAGGGACAAATATAGGAAAATAGCACAGGGAATATTAGGGGCAGCTATAGACATAGATTTTTACCCCAAAAAACAATCCTGGCTCGTTATCTAAATTATCTTTTCACTTGTAAATATTGTTGCACTTTTTATTCTTTTTATTTAAGACTTAATAAAGGTTACGTTTTAGACAAATCTCAAAGCTAGTGGTGGTCAAAAAGTTTTTGATCCTCCAAGTGTAAATAATATGTCCTTTCGAGAACTAGCTTAAACTATTGACGTGGTTTATTATTAAATTTCACGATCAAAGAGTGTTGTTATACAAATGCATGCTACCATAAGGTAAACAATAATCTAATGTTTAAAATAGACTGCTGCTACATTCTTACAACACTGTCTTGTGGCCCTATGTACTACTAGACAATAATTTGGTTACCACCAAAATCACTGATCTAGTCTATTGCTAAATTCATGCTAGATTGTATATCCAAAAACATTATTTCTTGTACGCATGATTTCTCATAGTAATGTGGATGCGCACTAGATTTTAGACCATAACTGATCTGGATCTATAGTATCCAGACGTGCATAAATGTCTTCAGTTACATCGCTAATGCTGGAATGGAGCATGTGCATACTAATACTATTTAAAAAAACCCACAAAACTACAAAAAAATGACAACAAAAAAGCTAAATAAAACGCCCACAACCACTCTCTACCATGATACCTGTATTTCAACAGAGCGCCATCTCCATTGCCAACAATTCTAGCAGATCCCATTGCGTTTGTCTTTTTTGTTGGGACTGAACTGGGACTGAATTATATTAGGCCCTCATGTAATACTGGCCGCCTCCGGACAGTCCTAATGTGACCTCTATACGCAAGCCTGGACAGAAATCTGTTAAAAAAAAAAATGAAGGACAAGCCTTTAATATCAGCACC
Source organism: Platyplectrum ornatum (assembly GCA_016617825.1). Classification (NCBI taxonomy): domain Eukaryota; kingdom Metazoa; phylum Chordata; class Amphibia; order Anura; family Limnodynastidae; genus Platyplectrum; species Platyplectrum ornatum. The sequence continues at coordinate 47,972 of JABWIB010002846.1, read as the reverse complement.
GTAGGACCTTATAAAATATAGAGATCAAAGGAACTATGCCGCTATATGGAGGGGAAAAACCCAGAAACCCCATATAATTATAGAAAAATTATAAAGTAAAAATACAGCACTATTCGTTATATAGAGCATGAAAATGGCTGCCACATAAACAAGGTAGACAGGAGGCCATCACAACCTTCTCAGGCAATTAATTCCACATCTTCACTGCCCTTACTGTACTGAAAGGACCCTTTCCTCTCCTGGTTGTAAAGCTTCCTTTCTTCTAATCTTAGCAAGTGACCACATTTCCTCTGTACGGTTCTAGGGTTAAAACGTTCACGTGAAAGCTCTCTGTATTGAGCCCTAATGTATTTGTAGATAGTGATCACATGACCTTTTAGACGCCTCTTTTCTAAAGCAAACATGCCTAAACTTGCTAGCCGTTCCTCATAACTCAGTGACTCTATACCCCTTATCAGTTTTGTTGCCCTTCTCTGAACCCGTTCCAGTTCTGTAATGTCCTTTTTATGGAGTGGTGTCCAGAACTGTACTCCGTATTCCAGATGTGGACTTACCAATGAATTATAAGTGGTAAAACAACACAATTGTCCCATGCATCTATGCCCCTTTTTATACATGCTAATATCTTATTGGCCCTTTTTGCTGCTGATTGACATTGTGCCCTATTTCTAAGTCCATTGTCTACAAGCACACCCTAAATCCATAGTTTTACATTTATCTATACTGAATCTCATCTTCTATTTGGCTGCCCACTCCCCCCGTTTATTTAAGTCCCTTTGTAGACAAACAACATCTTGCGCTGTTTTTAATACCCTGAATATTTAGTATCATACGCAAAAATAGTGACTTTACTCTCTAAGCCTTCTCCAAGGTCATTTATAAATATAATAAAAAGGAGTGGCCCAGCACGGAGCCCTGCGCTACACCACTTAAAACTTTCTGCTCCCTATGTGCCAACCAATTCTCGACCCAAGTACAAATGTTATTTGCAAGACCAAGTCGCCTTAATTTGTGAACCAACCTCTTGTGTGGTACTGTATCAAAGGCTTTTGCAAAATCTAAGTACACCGCATCTACCGCATCACCATTGTCTATGTTTTTACTTCTTAATAGAAGCTAATTAGATTCGTTTGACAATACCTAGCCCTCGTAATTCCATGCTAATTCCCAGTAATTATCTTGTTGGCCACCAAGTAATCCAGAATATTATCCCTTATTATGGCTTCCAGTATTTTCCTCACTATTGATGTAAGGTTACAGGTCTATAATTCCCTGGTATTGATTTATAGTCAAGTCAAGTCTACTGTACAGTCATGTGTTTCATCCCACCATGTTTCTGTAATACCTATGATATCATATTCCTTCCTCATTGCTACTAATTCTAACTCCCCCATTTTAACCGCCATGCTGCTTGCATTTGTCAGCGTGCACTTAATTGTAATGCCTACCTTAGTTATATCTTTTTCCTTAGACATGGTTTTATACCTTATAGGCTGTAACAAGAGTTCCTCCATCTCCACTGAGCATCCCCAACCCTGAACTCCACTCCTGACTCTTTTATCTCCCTTAGTACCCTCATTAGCTATTTCACAGATATCACTGATATCATAGTTTAAAATCCCCTCCAGCCTTCTAACTATCCTTTCCTTTAACATCAAAACCAGAAAACCAGAAAAGCTGCTTGGTATTTGTTTTGGCATCTTTTTTAATTTATTGAGAGGCAGTTTGGGAGCCACTGTATTGGTAAACCTTTCCTATAAGGTATAGTATGCTCCAGAGGCATCCAAATCTATAATCATGAATAGAGGTGGAGGGAGCTGGGACCTTTGAACATTATTACATTCATTTAATATAAAACAGATTATTTAAAATAAATGTATCCTTTTCCATTTTTTTTTTACCATACACCTGTCCTTTGACCACTAGATAATCCATAGTTGAGGCTATGTCAGGACCGCCAAGAGGAATTCTGGACCCTGGTACAACAACAACACCATTACAATTGGGTGAATTCAATCACATACCATGTTTTGCGCGCACACTCAATTAGGTGGTTCAACATTTCTTGAAGAATGAAAGGGGTATTGAATGCATTTTCCCAGAATCTGAGGGCCGCCCATTTGTTAAAATATGAGCATTATATTTTAGCGACCACGCTTGATTCTAGATTTAAGACTTATGCTGTGTCCTTGCTAACACCTGTCACAAATCTGCAGAGGTGCAAAGAGCTCTTGCTCTGAAAATTGGCATCTGAATAAGAACTTTGCACAGCTTCTCCTAAAGTTTCTTACACTGGGGTGGAAAAGAAAAAACTCTGTTTCCTAAAGAGAATAACCACTGAAACTCCAGAAATGTATTTGATATATGGACCGGACTGAAGGTTATGCCTACCGCCATGGACATGTCGAGTGACACTACCTGTCATGCTATCAACATTCTATCAACATTCCACCATGAAAATCAGTGATAGCATCCAAATAGGCATTTCAGAGTGTAATGTAGAACACGCTTGAAACTCCTACTGGCATGAGAGGACGGGGAGAATTTGGAATTAAAGAAACCATCGATAAGCTTAGAACACAAGAAATAGAAACGTGAGTAAGACAAAGAACACAAAGGCTTACATAACTGTGGAACGTACTTCACCATATAGTTTCTTTGTTTCTTCTTCCTTTTTATGCATAACGGAAATCTGAGAGGATAACTGTTGCATTTATTTACAATCAACCGGTACAAAAGAAAGACAACTGGACACAAGTATTTATTTGAACTTTATTTGAACTTTATTTGAACTTTTTTTTTTCTCTTTTACTGGGGGAAGCGCTGATTTACTTTCTTGCATTTCACATATTCTTCACAAACTAACTATTACCCAAACTAACATGTCCTCAGTTACACTTTTTTCATAGAATGTAGGCAGCATTAATTTCCCAATTAAACAAAAAAGGATCATGACATACCTAAAGAGACAAGCTTCTGCCAAAATTTATTTAAGAGACATTTATCTGACACAGAACAGAATTCTTCTCCTATAATGGCAAGTCAAATGGTGTATCCATTTTAATTTGGAATATACCTTTTGAGGTTAAATTTACCTTTTCAGATTCATAGGTCTTGTCATAGATCATCTCTCATTTGTCTTGTGTAATATTTATTACATGAATATGTTATGAATATAAATAAGAGACACCTATTGGTCGGTGACTTTAATATTATTGCATACAGTGCTTTGGACAGCCTAAGGTCCTTTGTCCAAGACTGTACCTAAAGTAGGCATTATTTATGCTACTTCACCTTTACTTAAGGTGGCCATCCACGGGACGGTTTTTTACCCTAAACCCACGATTGTCGTGAACACAATAAATCCTTATACTACTGCCGAGTGCAGTCTGCACTTGAACAGGCTTTTAAAGCCTTTTATTTAACGCCTTTCAACATGCAAATAGAGGAACTCCTCCCCATTAAAAATGATTATTCAAAGCCTGCCTAGCCAAGATTACTTATAAAGGAATTCTGCTATGAAACGTCGGTGGTAATTCAGCAATGTAGGCCTTGAAGAAGTGTCCATGGCTGTGTTGGGATAGACAGAAGCAAAATTCTCCAGCAGGTGGAAGGATGCTTTTTACATCTGACTCAAGATGAAATATAGTCAGAGACATCAGTCCTTAACCACTTTAAGACGCAGCCTATTTGGTCCCTAAAGACCAAGCCCTATTTTACAAATCTGACATGTTACACTTTATGTGGTAATAACTTTTTAATGCTTTAACGTATCCAACTGATTCTGAGATTGTTTTTTCGTGACACATTGTACTTTAAGTTAGTGGTAAATTTTGGTTGATACAGTCAGTCAGTGAAAAATGCGCAAATGTCATGAAAAATTTGAAAATTTCGCCATTTTCCAAATGTTACAATTTTTGCTTATAACACAGATACCACACAAAATAGTTACTAAATAATAATTTCAATATGTCTACTTTCTGTTGCCATCATTTTTTTTAACCAACTTTTACTTTTATAGGGTGATAGGGGGCTCATAAACTTAGAAGGTTTCAGAAATTTAGGGACCAGTTCACTTTTGATGTGGTTTTGAGAGACCTGCTTGTTACACACCCCCATAAATGACCCCATTTCAAAAACTGCACACATCAAAGTATCCAAAACTGCATTTTGGAAGTTTATTAGCCCTTCAGGTTAATTTTTAAAGAAAAATTAGTGTAATATTTACAAATTTCTCTTTTTAGCAAATTTTTTATTTTAATCCATTTCATTTTGGAACAGGACATATGTTAACCAGAAAACAAAACTTAAAATGTACACAGGTGAGCTCAGAAGGGAGGTAACACCTTTTGGCTTTTTTAGTGCAGATTTTGCTGGAATAATTTTTGTGACCATGTTACATTTACAGAGCCCCTTTTGTAAGAGTACAGTAAAAAACCCCAACAAATGACACCATTTTGTAAAGAACACCCCTCAAGGAACACATCTATGGGTGTAGTGAGACTTTTGACCCCACTGGTGTTTTGTGAAATTTGATAACATTAGGATGTGAATATTAAAAATGTAATTTTTTCCATTAATTTGTGGATTCACCCCAAAATTTTACATTTCCACATAGGGTTATAGTCGGAAAACACCCCATAATTTGTTGCCCCATTTCTCCTGAGTACGGCAATACCCCATATGTGGTTGTAAAATACTATTTGGATACACAGTATGGCTCACACAGGAAGGAACACTTTTTGGCTTTTTTAGTGCAGATTTTTCTGGAATAATTTTTGTGACCATGTAACATTTGCAGAGCCCCTTTTGTATCAGTACATTAAAAAACCCCAACAAATGATACCATTTTTTAAAGAACACCCCTCAAGGAACTTATCTATGGGTGTATTGAGCATTTTGACCCCACTGGTGTTTTGTACAAATTTTAAACATTTGGGACATTAAAAATGAAAAATGTAATTTCCCCCATTAATTTTTGGATTCACATAACATTTTTACATTTACACATAGAATAATAGTAATAAAACACCCCATAATTTGTTACACAATTTCTCCTGAGTACGGTGATACCCCATATATGGTTGTAAAATGTTTTTTAGGCACATGATAGGATTCACAAGGGAAGGAACACCCATTTGCTTTTTGTAGTGTAATTGTGTGCTTTTGGAGTACCGTGTTGTATTTGACACCCCCTGTTACATCAGTACAGTATAAACCCCCAACAAGTGAAACAAACTTTTTACATTTACACATAGAGTAATAGTAATAAAATACCCCATAATTTGTTACACAATTTCTCCTGAGTACGGCTATACCCCATACATAGTTATAAAATGTATTTTAGGGTTTAGTGAGCATTTTGACCCCACTGGTGTTTTGTAGAAATTTTAAACATTTGGGACATTAAAAATGAAAAATTAAAAAAATTTCATTAATTTGTGGAATTACTTTAAAATCTATATTTTTTACAACATGTAATAGTAGGAAAAGCAGCCAATAATTTTTTACACAATGTCTTTTGAATATGACAATGGCCCACATATAGTTGTAAAACACTATTTGGGTACATGGTAGGGATCAGAAGGGAATGAACATGCTTTTTTTCTGGAATAATTTTTGTGACCATTACATTAGCAGAGCCCCTTTTATAACTGTACAGTAAAAAAAAAACCCAACAAATGATACCATTTTGTAAAGTACTCCCCCAAAGGAAATCATTTTGTATAATTTTTAAACATTTGGGTCTCACAATGATAAATCGTGTCTTTACGAATGCCATTCTTGGAACACACCCTACATCGCTTTTGTGGCCTTCCCTTCTTTGATGTTTGGGGAACCTTACTGGGGAAGTGTTGCCTTGGTACTATGCTTGATGACCTGGGGCCTGTGTTAGATGTAGTGGGGCACCCCTCCTGCTGATCCCCAAAGATGAGGGCCTTGATAACAGCCTCCTGAAACTCAAGGAAATTCCCCCCCTGGCCTGTTGATCTTTTAAGTACATGGGCATTGTACAGTGCCGTTTGAATTATGTGTACAGTTTTTTGTACCATATTTTTGATTTGCGCATGGCACTGTACGGTTTTAGTACCTGGTCAGACAAGTCTAAACCCCCCCCCCACCCATGTACTTATTATAGTCCACATTGCAGTCGGGTTTGGGGGTTTTAGTACTTGTACCCCGCATCGGAACAGAGGTGCTGCTATCCCCAATGCACTGTTGTTAATATAAGAACATCCCTCTTGTCCTTATACTTGACACACGGTACATTTTCGTGGCATAATGCCCTGCTCTCGCCCCTTCTCAGTGCCTGCCCAACCAGCGTCTTAGGGATGTATTTGTTGTTTTTGCGCACTGTGCCGCATGCCACAGTGCTTCTGGAGAGCAGGATTTGAAAAAGTAGCACACTGGTGTAAAAATTGTCCAGTTATAGATGGCATCCCTGGTCCAGCAGTGGGTGCACCAACTCCCACACTATTTTCCCACTAATNTACATTTACACATAGAATAATAGTAATAAAACACCCCATAATTTGTTACACAATTTCTCCTGAGTACGGTGATACCCCATATATGGTTGTAAAATGTTTTTTAGGCACATGATAGGATTCACAAGGGAAGGAACACCCATTTGCTTTTTGTAGTGTAATTGTGTGCTTTTGGAGTACCGTGTTGTATTTGACACCCCCTGTTACATCAGTACAGTATAAACCCCCAACAAGTGAAACAAACTTTTTACATTTACACATAGAGTAATAGTAATAAAATACCCCATAATTTGTTACACAATTTCTCCTGAGTACGGCTATACCCCATACATAGTTATAAAATGTATTTTAGGGTTTAGTGAGCATTTTGACCCCACTGGTGTTTTGTAGAAATTTTAAACATTTGGGACATTAAAAATGAAAAATTAAAAAAATTTCATTAATTTGTGGAATTACTTTAAAATCTATATTTTTTACAACATGTAATAGTAGGAAAAGCAGCCAATAATTTTTTACACAATGTCTTTTGAATATGACAATGGCCCACATATAGTTGTAAAACACTATTTGGGTACATGGTAGGGATCAGAAGGGAATGAACATGCTTTTTTTCTGGAATAATTTTTGTGACCATTACATTAGCAGAGCCCCTTTTATAACTGTACAGTAAAAAAAAAACCCAACAAATGATACCATTTTGTAAAGTACTCCCCCAAAGGAAATCATTTTGTATAATTTTTAAACATTTGGGTCTCACAATGATAAATCGTGTCTTTACGAATGCCATTCTTGGAACACACCCTACATCGCTTTTGTGGCCTTCCCTTCTTTGATGTTTGGGGAACCTTACTGGGGAAGTGTTGCCTTGGTACTATGCTTGATGACCTGGGGCCTGTGTTAGATGTAGTGGGGCACCCCTCCTGCTGATCCCCAAAGATGAGGGCCTTGATAACAGCCTCCTGAAACTCAAGGAAATTCCCCCCCTGGCCTGTTGATCTTTTAAGTACATGGGCATTGTACAGTGCCGTTTGAATTATGTGTACAGTTTTTTGTACCATATTTTTGATTTGCGCATGGCACTGTACGGTTTTAGTACCTGGTCAGACAAGTCTAAACCCCCCCCCCACCCATGTACTTATTATAGTCCACATTGCAGTCGGGTTTGGGGGTTTTAGTACTTGTACCCCGCATCGGAACAGAGGTGCTGCTATCCCCAATGCACTGTTGTTAATATAAGAACATCCCTCTTGTCCTTATACTTGACACACGGTACATTTTCGTGGCATAATGCCCTGCTCTCGCCCCTTCTCAGTGCCTGCCCAACCAGCGTCTTAGGGATGTATTTGTTGTTTTTGCGCACTGTGCCGCATGCCACAGTGCTTCTGGAGAGCAGGATTTGAAAAAGTAGCACACTGGTGTAAAAATTGTCCAGTTATAGATGGCATCCCTGGTCCAGCAGTGGGTGCACCAACTCCCACACTATTTTCCCACTAATTCCGAGTAAGGGGGGGAATTGTGGGGGTTCAAGGGCGCAGGGTCTGTAACAAAACTTGGGAGTCCTAAACTGGAGACGAGGAAGAAATATGAGAGGGCATCAGCCTTAACATTCTGAACAGGACGGGAAACAGGACTGGTAAAAGAATAAGGACCAGCAAGCTAAGCGAGGGCTGAGACACTATAGATTTTTGAGGAAAACTAGATTCTGAAGATTGAGGTGTATACAATAACCGTGAACCTGACTCCCTAGAAGATAGCAACACACAGATGGCCAGTTTCACTGCTTTAGTTTCTGCAAACTAAAATAATATAATACATCTATGTTGAGAATCCGACTTGACGATATGCTCACATAATTCACTGTGGTATTGTAAGGTGAAAATAAACTGTTCTCAATTAAATTTATTACAATAAAAGAAGGAACAAAACAATATTGGCGTGAAATAAAAATTCAGTTTGAAAAGAACATTATTTATTCTTGTGTCATTAAAATATTGTATGTAATCTTTGTTGGTTCTCTTAATCTGAACTATATTGTTATAATATAGAATTAGTGTGAGTGCCCAGAGCTGCAGAACACAATACATGGATGAAAAGATAAATGCTAGGGTACAATATCAATTTGGCATTTGATCACGATGTTCGTTTGTTAAAAAAATAAAAAAAATACCTAAAAAATGAAATAAATTAAATTAAAGTCACCCAGACGGGTGAGTTTATTTTAATATAATTTATTTCCTTTTTTAGGGTATTTTTTTTTTATCCCCATAGGCCAACATGGGAACGACATCGTTCCCGCGTATCGCCTGGAACAGGGTGATTTTCCCTAGGGAAAATCACCCCGTTTGTCGCTGGCGATTATCCACGGGAACGAAGTCGTTCCCGTGTATGGCCAGCTTTAGTAATACCTTTTGATTTATATTTTTCATCTCTACTCACCTGAAGAACTATGGCAGTGGTTCCCAAACTGTGTGCCTAGGCTCCCTGGGGTGCCACAATGCTCTCATTGGGGTGCCACAAAATGTCTTTTCCAACATGGTGACACGTTGCAAGTGTTTCTTAAAAGCACAATTTTACTTGTTGTATAGGGGCAACACAAGATTTAATGTCATTATGAAGTATTTCTGTCTTTACCCAAATAGTCATTACACTATTTTACTTATAAACTTAAAAAATAGGAAATTATTTTGTGTTAGGGGTGCCTTGAAAAATTATGGAGACCCTAAGGATGCCTCAAAAAAATTATGGAGACCCTAAGGATGCCTCAAAACTCAAAAGTTTGAGAACCACTGACTTATGGCATCTCCCAAAATTACCTGCCCCGTTTTCTCCTATTTGCATAATATTTGCATTTTATGTAATTAGTAACACCAGTCCATGTAGTTCACCTTATGAATGTGAAAAAGTTCCCTGCTGACGGAAAGGAAGGAAAGATTTTACTTACCAATAGTAACCCTGCATATGTAACCTTGGATATGCATCATATACGGTTTTCCTTAGGGTAATAAATAACATTGATGTGTTGTGTACTACTGGTGCCATTTATTATGTATTACCCTATGGAAAATATGAGCTGATGTGGTTGAAATGTTGGAATGCTATAAGAAAATAAAAACTATTATAGCAGATCTATGTAATTCCAGGCGTTCTTTCATCACTCTAATAGTCTTCCCCCCTATCAATCTCACAGCAAGGGCAAAGAATAACAAAAATAATATACCTAGTAGTAGAGTATAGGATGTGGCCGATGTTAAAAGTCTGGGTAGTTTTTGGGTGAACAAAAGAATTATCTACAGGTAAATGTGAGCATGTGGTGCATCCGAGGCAACTGTAACATCCAGGTCTCTTCTCCAGAAAGTTCTTAGGAGGCATAGTTTCTGTGCTCTTTACATAATTGCCGAATGTCTTAAGCTTGGGCCCTCTTGTGTGGCTAGTGAGAAGCGTAAGATGTTTAAACACAGAAAATCCAGTGTCAATGGTCAAGATGGGCCAGAGAGATCTTGCAGCACGTTTCTAAAAAAAGTAAGATGATTAAACTGGGTAAACCACGGCAAATTTACCTATGCCTCTCCATGGCAGCACGATTGGGTTATTCTCCTCCATACTGGACCAATCAGGAAAGAAGAAAAGACACTGGACTCCTTAAATAGCTCACTTCCTGTGTCCTATGTGTCTTTTTTCTTTCCTTTGGACCAGTAGGAAGGAGGTGGTGAAGAGAACAGTCTTGGGCTTACCTGGTTCTAGTGTCCAGTCCTCTGCCATTGCTTGTCACAGGCATGACTGCAGCCGGCGGCTCTCCCTGCTCGTGTGCTCCACTCTGCAAGCCGTGCGAAGGATTGTGCACGTGCTGTACGCCGAACGTTCGTCGCGGCTTATGACGTCAGGAGCAGGGAGACTGAGACGTGCCCGGGTCAATCCATTAGCAAAGGCGGGTGTGACGTCTGCAGAGCACCTAACCCGCCCCCTGCCTTTAAAATTGGCGCCACGGCTGGGCTTCAGTGAGTGCTGGAAGTGAGTGCAGCAGGATCGTTTTCACTGCTGTGGCTGAGCAACATGGAGGATACCAGGCACTCCAAAAGATCTGGGTAAGCCCCTGTGGTTAATTTTTTTCTTTTTGGCAAGTTACTAATAGTGTATTGCAGAGGTTCCCAAACTTTCTCAGTTGAGGCACCCTTAGGGTCTCCATAATTTTTTAAGGCGCCCCTAAGACACAATCATTTCAAATTTTTTACGTTTTTGAGTCAAAATCATGTAATAACTATATAGGTAAAGGCAGAAATACTTTGACAGGTTGACAGGTTGACATAAAATCTTGTGTTACTCCTATACAAGACGTAAAATTGTGTTTCTAAGTAACACTAGCAATGTTGCACCATATAAAAAAAAATATTCCGCGGCACCCCAATGAGAGCGTCGCGGCACCCCAGGGAGTCACGGCACACAGTTTGGGAACCACTGGTGTATTGTTTAGTCTGTTTTAGATCTGAGTCTAGTAAGGTGGCAGAGAAATCCAAACATAAAAAGCCTCATGTGTCCAGATGCACTACCTGTGAACTTCCTCTGGTGCGTGTTTTATTGTATGTTCTTGTGGTTACTTGGTGATGCAGTTAGTAATAGTTTTTTTGTCTCTTTTTTTAGCCATATAAATATGTGGGCATGTCATGTGAATCGTGTATGCAAAAACAGAGGATGGCTCCTACTCCTCAATTTTCTGAATTTGTGGAAATGTTAGTCTGCTTTGGGCAATACTTTTTGTACTAAGGAAAAGCTGAGATCCTTAGTGGCTAAAAGACCTCGCTCCAGTGCCCCTAGTGTGCATTCTGATGAATCGGATAGAGAAGAGATTGTTTTGTCAGATAGATCTTTAAACTCTGAGGATGAAGCCCCTGTAGCGGCCCAGGAAATGGACTTTAACCTGGACCTTGTAAACAATCTCATATGTGGTCTCTACAGAATGGAAAAATCCTGATAGAAGAATCCCCGTACATTCTAAAATAGCTATTATGTACCCCTTTCATCCTGAAGAAGTTAAAGATTGGGGTGTGGTGTCTAAGGTTGATGCTGCTGTAGCCAGAGTCTCCAAAAAGACCACTATCCCTCTAGAGGATGCCAACATATTTCTCCAATGGAGAAAAAGGTAAAGATAGGCCTTAAAAAAATCCAGTCTATTTCAGGATCATCTTTTAGACCTATAGCGGCTGCAGCAGTTACGTCCCGTGTCCTTAGGGGCTGGTGTAATGGCCTTGAGGCAGATGTGTTAGAAGGGGCAAAAAGAGGTCAGATTGTCCAATCATTTCAGGTGGCAGTGGAGTTTTTGTGTAATACCACTATGGATATTATGAGGTCAGTGGGTTCAGGATATTGTTTTCAGGGGGTACAGACTAGAGTTTCTCTCGAGACCCAAAGACAATTTCTTTCAGTCCCCAGACCCACAAACACAGATAGAAATAGAGGCTATGGCCACAAGTATTACGTCCCTTCTAGAACAGAAGGTAATCTCTCAGGTACCTTCCAGTCAGAGGTATCGGGGAGTTTACTCCAGACTTTTTCTAGTAAGAAAACCCGAATGGGTCCTACAGGACCTTATTAGATCTCAGACATCTAAACAGATTCATAAGAGTACAGAAGTTCAAGATGGACTCTTTAAGATCCATTCTGCCGGATATAAAGGAGGGCATGTATATGGCTACGATCGACCTAAAAGACGCTTACCTTCACATCCCAATACATGTGAGTCATCAGAGGTTCCTGAGATTTTTCATTCTGGGGCGTCATTGCCAATTTGTGGCACTACCCTTCGGTCTGGCTACCTCCCCTCGAACTTTCACCAAGGTTCTAGTAGTAATTATAGCCAGGCTGAGGGAAGAGGGCATTCTGATCTGGCCCTATTCAGACGACCTCCTGATAGCAGCATCATCAGTGGAGGATTCGTTGGCCCATACCAGGAGGGTCTTAAATGTGCTGAAACAACACGGCTGGCTGTTGAACAGGCAAAAAAGCAACCTGGTACCGACAAACGTGATTTAGTACCTGGGAGTTCTGATAAATACTCAGACTATGATAGTCTCTCTCTCGGTGGACAGAGTAAAGACATTTCTGGCAGAGTTAAACGAAGTAAGTCTCCTACAGAAGGTTACAGCAAAAAGGTGTCTCATGTCGGCCGCCATAGATACTTTACAGTGGGCAAGGCACCATATGAGACACTTTCAAAAGAATTTTCTAGAGCAATGGGACCACAACAGCAAAGATCTGTCCCAAAAGATTTGCCTGCCACAAGGGGTCAGGGACTCTCTAATATGGTGGAAGGACAAACTGTGTGCAAGAGAGGGAAAATCACTTATTCCTTTAGAGGATACTATTGTTACTACAGACGCCAGCGATTCAGGATGGGGGGCTGTCTGTGGCCACGCTTACACTCAGGGCACCTGGCTAGAGCCCTTCAGAAAGGTACATTCAAACCTCAAGGAGCTAGAGGCCATATATCAGGCTTGTCTGGCGTTTCAGACCATTCTAAAGGGGAAAAGTGTATTGTTCCAGTCCGACAATCAGGTTGTAGTAGCCTACATAAATCGGCAGGGAGGTACGAGGAGCAGGCCGTTGGAGACAAAAACTTGCCAGATCATGTCATGGGCAGAGAAATATGTTTTAAATCTGTCAGCACTTTACATTCCAGGGAAGGACAATACGGTAGCCGACTCCCTAAGCCGCAGGTGTTGTGTGCAGGGCGAGTGTAAACTCAAACCAGAGATCTTTCACGTGATAACCAGCAAGTGCGGAACGCCAGAGATAGATCTCATGGCCTCCTCAGCGAACAAACAAGTACCGGTTTTCATTTCAAGGTACCGAGACCCCCAAGCACTATACGTAGATGCATTGAGGGTACTGTGGGACTGTCATCTGGCCTATGCCTTTCCTCCCGTGCCGCTCATTCCAAGATTCCTCATAAAGCTGCAGTCAGAGCAAACAACGGTAATCGCAATACTAACGGGGTGGCCAAGAAGAGCTTGGTTTCCCATTGCGATAAGTCTGTCGGTGGAACCCCCGTGGAAACTGCCTGTGACTCCAGACTTGTTAATGCAGGGGCCAGTACCTCATCCGGCTCCAGAGTCACTGAATTTGATGGCCTGGCTCTTGAGACCAGGAATTTGCAGAGACAGGGGTTTTCACAAGGAGTGGTAAATACTTTACTATCTGCCCTTAAACAGTCCACATCCCGGGTATACTATAATATTTGGAAAAGGTATACCTCCTGGTGCAAACAACATAGTCGGGTACAGTCTCAGATATCTACTACCTTAGATTTCTTACAGTCAGGTCTGCAAATGGGTTTAGCGGCTGATTCATTGAAGGTCCAGGTCTCTGCTATTGCTGCCTTATTAGATAAGAATATAGCCAGAAATATGCTTAATGCATGTCCTAAGATAAGACCACCTTTTAAACAACCTTTGGCGCCCTGGGATCTAAATTTAGTTTTAGAGGTGTTAATGGGGCACCCCTTTGGACCAATGGAGGAGATTCCTCTTAAGTTTCTTACATTAAATACTGTTCTTTTAGTGGCCATTACTTCTGCAAGTATTTCAGAGTTGCAGGCCCTGTGGTCGGAAGAACCCTTTACTAATTTTTTTCAGGATAAGGTGGTCCTGCGTACAAACCCCAAGTTCTTGCCAAAGGTAGCTACAGCCTTTCACATAAATCAGGAAATAGTTTTGCCCTCCTTTTGTCCACAGCCTGCTAATGAGAAAGAGAAAAGGTTTCATTCCCTAGATTTGGTTAGGGCTCTGTCTATTTATCTAGATAGAACTAAGGACTTTAGAAAGTCTAAACATTTGTTTGTCCTCATGGGAGGGGCAAGGCGGGGGTGTACTGCCTCCAAGCCTACCATTTCAAGATGGGTTAGGACCCTCATAGCAGAGGCATATAAGGCTAAGAGTCGTGATCCCCCTAGTAGTATTAGAGCCCACTCTACTTGGGCAGTTTCTTCTTCGTGGGCAGATAAAGAATCGGCCTCAGCACAAGAATTATGTAAGGCCGCAGGCTGGGCGTCGATCCATACTTTCACACGCCATTATAAGTTAGATGTTTTGGCATCTTCGGATGCTAAATTTGGCAGGCGTGTATTATTTCTATTGCTTGGGTATTTCCCAATCGTGCTGCCATAGAGAGGCATAGGTAAACTGCAGATTATTTACCTGTTAATGTGGTTTACTATACTCTCCATGGCAGCACGTAGTTTCCCACCCAGTAGGGTCAAAATTTTTGTTATGATGTTGTCTACTAACTGTGCTTACTCCAAATCTTTGAAAATGAAAGACACAGAGGACACAGGAAGTGAGCTATTTAAGGGGTCCAGTGTCTTTTCTTCTTTCCTGATTGGTCCAGTATGGAGGAGAATAACCCAATCGTGCTGCCATGGAGA